>JZLH01S0036845.1:521-14983 GCA_001188425.1 Eucidaris tribuloides
TTTCCAGTATAAGACATAAAGAATCAGGTGATGTAGTTAAAAAAACTAAAATTTACCTGATTTTCATATAACAACAAAATATAAACATCATTGCACAATCACTGTACAGTCTATTATTGAAATAACTGACAACATGACTTGCGATCACAAACAATTTTCAATAGGTTTATTGTTTTATATGATATCTGGTCTGACAATACTATACTTTGTGAAAGACTGGGTCTCATGGAGCAAAAATATGCTTTCATTAATGTTACAATTAACTTTCTAATAATAGTAAATATTTTATGGGATGTTGATTGAGAAGCTGTTGTTACTTTATTTAAATACTTCGTTTGAAATTAATGTTAAAGTCAATATCAGACTTCATTGCCAAATTTAACTTGTATAAATTTACTATGTCAGTTCTTTTATTTATATATAAAAAAAATTCGAGGATAATGCATCCTTTAATGGTGTTATAGTGGACGGATCTTTCCCCCTCCCCTTCTTTAGATAAATCTTCTTTTTGATTCATTTTACTTTTGATTTCCTTCTGTCATTGTCCCTCTCTTGTGATTTTTCGTGTGGACACCTTATCATCGATAATTAAAGAGACCCATTATGATTTTATACAAAGTGTGTGTGTTTGAGTCTTTGTGTCTTTATGTGTTTGTGTATGTCTGTGTGTGTCTGTCTCTTTGTGCAAATGTGTGAGTGATCATGTGTGTACGGTATGTGTGTGTGTATGGGTGTGTGTGTGTGAGTGTGCAGGAGGTACATTGTGGGTGTATGTTTAAGTATGAGGTTACATTGTGGGCGTATTTCGGCATTGTGGGGGTACCGAAACATTTTAAAACGGTTTAAAACAACACAGTGGGCGTGCTAAAGTGAACCGTTCTTTTTTAATCTTTTACTCCCATAATGATGTGGTATGTCTTTTGTGTGTTGTGTGTCTATTGTATGTTGCGGGCGTGCGGAGGTACATTGTGGGTGTATGTTTAAGTATGAGGTTACATTGTGGGCGTATTTCGGCATTGTGGGGGTTAAAATCATACACTCACTATGTGTTTTTATACCTATTATGGAACACCCACACTGCACAATACGGACGTACGTCCACAATGTAGTCTTGTCGTATGTGTGTGTGTGTGTGTGCGTGTGTGTGTGTGTGTGTGTGTGTGTGTGTGTGTGTGTGTGTGTGTGTGTGTGTGTGTGTGTGTGTGTGTGTGTGTGTGTGTGTGTGTGTGTGTGTGTGTGTGTGTGTGTGTGTGTGTGTGTGTGTGTGTGTGTGTGTGTGTGTGTGTGTGTGTGTGTGTGTGTGTGTGTTAACGTGTCACGAACAGTGTAACTGTCTTCTTGACAGTAATGAAGTGTACCATGAGAGCATTTATCTTTCGATAAACTATTATCATGCCAGAGGATTTGAACCTCTATGGACTTAATGTGTATTATTTGGTGCAGATCTGCGATTTCGGCATGTTAAGAATTAAAGACGTAGTTTGACATTGTGGAAGTTCATTTTTAAGGTCAAAATTGGATATCTGACCTACATGATAAATTGTTTTTATGTACAAATGACACCCAAGAATACAACATTTATAATGTTATGCTACCATTGGCAAGAAATGTATGGAAAATATTGCACTAGAAGTATCCTGCACGTAACAGAAGGTCATGCCGGGGGGGGGGGGGTATGGCAAAACCAAGTATTCACAGATTTTCACGTTTTAAAGCTTAGTTAAAGCCACAGGCCAACATTGACTACAGTTAAAAAAAACTTGAGCTACATAATCTTCCATGCTTCAAGTGTCTTTGATAAGTTCTAAAAATGCAGACCTGAAAAAAATTGTATTTCAAAATGATGATTTAGTGCTTTAAACAAGTGGAAATCTATAAGTACTCAGTTTGACCGGATCCACCAGCCCATTTCCTCCAATAGACTTACTGTGTGTAGATCTAGCCCATTTTGTACTCCTCCCGAGTACTAATTGTTTATTCATGTATATCTTGCCAGTGGCAGCATGACTTTCCAAACTCTTGTTTTCCTAGGTGTTATTTTTACATTTAAACACTACTATGTAGCTCAGATATCAAAGTTATTTTGATATTTTTTTTTAAATTTGAAGCTCCACAGTTAGCCTGTGTCTTTAATGATCGTTTTTAAGTACATTTTCAGGTCATCATTCTTACACCTTATCAGAGACTTATATGGTATGGAAGAATATGTAGCTCATTTTTTTCTTTTGAAATATTGTTAAATGATGCCTACATGATAGCGAAGTTGTGGACGAAGACCCCGCTGATAAATTGGGGTTCTCAGCCACATTCTCAGTATCATTTTGGCGGGTCCCGCTGGGGGAGGACCGGGTCAGTTTCTCGATGGCAGTCGGATGAATTTCATGTGTTTGCAATGGTTCGTCAAAGTGACATGAGCGATAATTGTTTGTTATTCTATCCAAATGCGATGTTTGTACAACTATTAAACCCGTGGGAAATATCCACATGTCAGTTTTGTTAGGTGAGCGTCTACCCAAGACAATTTCAAAGAGAATACACGGTACTGGTTGATGGTGGAAAATCTTTCATCAAAATTTCACATTTCATTGGTTTCCAGGTGAGAGTATAGTACATTTGCAATATAATGTGGGACTAATTCACATTATATGCAATAAAAAGTTAAGGGATTGGCAGATTGAACAGGTGACGTTTACCATTGAAGTTCCCCTCCAATGCTAAATTGTGCATGTCAACAATTAACAATGTCCCACCTATTGATTTCTGTATACTTTGTCAGCAGTGGGGATTGGTGTAGCAGATTTGTCAAAAACGAAGTATTTTGCTGTTTTCAACTACTCTCTCTATAGTGACATTTTCAGAATATCACCTGTTCACAGAAGGTTTGAAAGCCGCTGATATTAAAATGATTTTGTTCTGCAAATACTCAATCTTATCTTTAAAGAAGGTGAACTAAATAATATGATTTTTAAAGTTACGGTTAGGAGACGGGTTTGATGCTTAAAATTTGTTGAGTGACAATTTATAGATCTGTATTTTGCGCAGGAAATATAGTTTGAAATACATTTAAGCAATAATGTGTATATAATAGAAAAGTTAGTACGGTTTTTGTTATTTGGGGAAATCTAGCTTCCTTAATTTATAAGAAATTTGAACAATGCTTTCATGAAATCAAGAGATGTAAAAACGATTGTACGTAAGTGTACATGTAAAAAGGCATTTCCCTTTTAAACGACATACAGAATTACACAAAGAACACCAAGAACCCATATGAAGCATAATCCGAGATCATTGAAATTATGGAGAAGTTTCCCCGAAATAAATATTTTGTTTACTAATCTAAATATAACAGATCACATCATTTCAACACAGAATAAGTGAAAACATGAGGTGCAATTCCTTGAAAAATACTTCAGCAAACTGTAAATCGCCATGAAAATACATGCATGCAACTTATTGCGTTCAGTTAATTGGCAGCCAATGTAAGATATGATTTAATGCTTCCTGAAAGAAATGGTAATAAAATTGATGTCACTGAAGTTCATAAATTTGTAATTACCTGAAAAATACAAAACATACAAAACATATCAAACCGATAGTAAACAAAAGTAACGTGAATATATTTCTGCAACTTGTTGATTTGGAAATAAAAGTCGACTGCTCGCGAAATAGGCAACAACGTTAACATGTCATCCAGCCTACAAAACTGAAACAAAGATAAAAGCATATCGTACAATTTGACTGACCTCTCTCACACCTCCCTGTTAAAGGTTAATGGCAAGATTGATAAGAGTCCTCAATTTAGGACACAATGCTTTTAGAATCAAGTATACTGTCTACAGTTTCTGTCGTTTGTTGTACCTATTATCGGAAAAAAAAACTGTGACGGGGAAATTTGTTGTATAGCCTTCTATGGGATCAATTTCTATCAGGTCCGGAGATTAATTCAATGCTGGTAAAATTTAATGCTTGTTTCTCCTCAAGTAAACAAATTCCTTTTAGCCTGAATATAATCTAGCCAGTGTATATATTGGTATATGTTTCAACTCAGTTGGTTCTTGAGATATTTTTGACTTCCTCCAATCATGGCACTGGCCTTTAAAGGTAAATGACATGATTGGGGATAGTCCTCAACTTGGAATAAAACTACTCTAAAATCAAGTCAACTGTGCAAGGATTCTACTGTGAAAATTTGGCAGTCAATAGTTGACTCATTTTAGATATGTTCTTTCAGTATGCCTCGTGACGGACAAAATTGGTTTTAGCTTTCTACGGGATTGATTTCTCTCGGGGCACGAGAGAAATAAAGTGCTGATATGTTCATTCTTGATTCTCCCTAAGTAATCAAATTCAGGACAAATCCTTCTTGCCAGGAGATGCACTCCAGCTAGTGTATACATTTGATATATCTTCCAACCAATTTGGTTCGAGAGGCACTTTTCATTTCTCCCAATATCATATCACTAGCCTTTAAAACTGTACATACATTTCTTGTAATTCGGCTATTACCACCATAAACTGTCGCTTATCCTTTGACAGACAGCACTTTCAGAGGTGGTCGAAAGAAACTAAACCTGATAGAACGAAGACGACACACTCAGAAAAAAAAAATCTGCAAGATATTTCGGGTCGATACGACTGTAATTCTCTTGTTGAACTGGCAGGCCTTCATTAAAATACCACCGAGAACTGATTCAACACAATTTAGGCAGCTGATGCGACGAGATTCTCGCGAGAAACGTCTCACCGGGGCACGTTGGAACGCAGCTGAAAATAACCATTAAACGGTGGGTTGCGTTTCTTTCTTCTTCTTTCAAGTTGTCATCTTTTTTTTAACACAACTGTTGGTGTATAGGCGAGAGTATTTAAAGACATCGTTTAACCCTTTTAGTCCCACGTGTTAAATTTGGTGTTGGTTTTGGTATATGGGCCTGTCAGTACCTGGGGCTAAGAGTGTTTATGACATCGTTTAACAATGTTTCCAATTTTTAAAAAATGAGCTACTTGAACCCCTATGCTACTATAGTGTATCTGATAAGGTCTAAAAATGAAGCCCTGAATATTTTCAGTTTGAAACGATCATTAAGTGGTTTTAAAAAGTGAACATCATCGAGCGACCATTCCAGTTATCTCCCATAGTCTGCATTGTTATAGAATTTTCGTCAGAGGACAATAATTCTTGTGCCGATTTTGTCTTTGCATATATTACTAGTGATGGCATAACTATGTAAATGTTTGTGTTCCAGGTTGTTTATTATTTTGTCTATTCAAACACCATCATTTATCAAATTGCAAAGTTTGACAAATTTTCAAATGTGGCTTCCATGCTGTTAGACAGTGTCTCTAACATTGTGGACAATCCTTTGATTGAAACCTGTATAAAACCTTGATGTCTAAGATGTATAATGAATATTGAGTGAATATATGAGTGAATATCCTCAAATGAATATAATCTAAGCCAAGAATACAATAAGTTTTTATAATTATGCTGTTGTTATCAAGTCTCAATGAACGAATATTAACTTAATATTCGTCCACAGATAAATCAATCTTCCACTGCGTGGTTTAGCATTGTGTATGACCAAACCTATCACTCATTGATGTACATTTTTAAGAACTTCGTGATCATCTTAAAGTGAACTTTTTTCAGAGAGTCATATTACACCACATTAGACACAATGATAGCATATAGGCCCATGCAGCATATTTTTGTTTTTATGAATTGGAAACATTGTTCAATATAGTTAATGAATGTTAGTATAACACGTTTGATATTTGGTGGTTACAACTCAAGAAGGAAAAAATAGTCTCAAGTCTGTAAAATTAATGGATCTCATTTTATGACTTAAGCAATCATTTGTATTCTTAAAGGCCCACTGTCATGACAGAATGAGAAAACGTCCTCTTTTGACTCTGATTTTTAAAATTAGGGCACTAATGCTACCCATAATGCAACAGAAATATCCTGGTGGTGTGGTAAAACAGAGCATTTGTTTTCCTCCTGCTATCTCATAGACTATGGCACTGCAACAGTCCATATTTGTGAGTTTGTGCCGGTATCTATAGACTAGTTCTCATCCTCTCGGTGGTTGAATTGACCCGTGACAGTGGGCCTTTAATGATAACAAAAAAAAGTTAAAGTTTTATTTCTGTCAACCGATGTCTCAAATATATATGTTATTTAGGTGCGGTATAAGGGAAATTACTTTATGGGGCAGTCCCATATTTCTAAAAAAAATCAAATAAGTTTGAATTGACTGCATGGGCTTAAATGCAGGTTGGAATTGTTTAGGTTGAATAGCAAAAAAAAAATCACTGGGAACCAAATGAGAAAGAAAATACCAATATATATTGGCTATAGGGTGTACATTTAGGATGGAAGAATTATTTTGGATTTGTTTATTTGGGGAGAAAGTAGCATCCATTTACCAGCATTGGATTTAGTTATGACTCCGATAGAAATTGATCCCATGGAAAGCGACACAACAAATTTGATATTCTGATAATAATTGTACAACAAAGAGGAAACGACTGTGACATTTTCACGGCAGAAAGTTCAAACAGTAAACTTGATTCTGGGAGCATTGTGTCCTAAACCGAGAACGTCTTCCGATCTTGCCGTTCCCTAAATAGTGTGATCATGGTTAGTATAGACTGTTGATAGTCACCCCGCCGCGGGTCCGGGCGCCGGTCGCGCAATGTTATGTTTTCGACGTATTATACCCCGAAGCGGGTTACCCAAGAAGAATTTCAGTATAAGCCATGATAGGTTATACAGTTTTGTATCGGTTCATATTCATACCAGGGTCATATTTTAATTCAGTACCGGGATATTCATGCTTGTTTCTCCCTAATTAAACACATTCAAGATAATCCTCCCAAAATCTTAGGGTTAGTGTATACATTGGTATATGTTTCAGTCTTAGGGTTAGTGTATACATTGGTATGTGTTTCAACTCATTAGACTCTCGATGCTTTTTCAAGTGCTCTAAAACATGTCATTTCCCTTTAACAATGGGGAAACTATTGATCACATAATCTTTAATCAAAACTTTGAACACACTGTTGATTATTGATTTATCCATGGAGATACATGTATGCTTCCCATTTCTTCCAACTTCCAACCAATTTTTTCCCAACTCTCCCATTTCCTTCTAAATTAACAGTTTGAATCATAGTAATAATATGTCTTCCTGTTGTAACCATATAAGATTGGAATTTATCTTGTAAAAGTGGCACCAAATATTTTCATTCATTTATAAAAGAAACAAATTTTAAATCAATTTGTATACGTCATAAATAGGTTAAGCCATCGTTAAATCATGAAATTCCATAACCAGTCGTTCGTAGGAAAATTACGCAGAAAACTGTACAGTGTGATATACATAAGCTGTGAAAATTTTGTCGCCTTTCGATCGGTTGGTCGAAGAAGAAAAAAATCCAACTTAAGATCAAAGTTGAAGCAGACGAGGGGAAGGCATGTCAAACTTGTAGCGTTATATCTCAAAATGCCATAAGTCCGCCATTTTAAGTGATTCCTCGAGAGGTTCATTTACATCGGACGCGAGACGGCTGTGACAGTCGAATCGTGCCTTCCATCCGATATTACCTTCATTATCAATGTCGATTCTTCTTCATGAAAAACAAATTTGAAAACTGAGAGATACTTGGGACCTGTTTGAAAAATCTGTAGCAGTATTACTTAAAATGGCATAATTCCGTTTTGATAGAAAAATGCATTTTGATATGGGTAAACTATGTGTGGACGGGTCGTGACGGGGAATTTGTTAGCGCGCTATTGACGTCTTTCACGCTGGTTTTAGCATATACTGACAAGAGAGTGTCGGTGTTGGTTTCGTGTATTATTCTATTTTATTGCTCTGACGATAAATAAATATGGCAATATGGTTCCCGCTCGCTTGGAATACAGTTACCTTATTACTATACAAAGAAAGTAGGCGCTCAAGGTTCCAGTCTTTATATTTCATTATTATATTTCCATTTGCACGTATTTCCGTTTGAATTTCTCGTGCATTTACTACTCTGCTGTTATACGCCTAAACATCGGGCTAAACGGTTAGGTTTTGTTTTCGTTTCGTTTCTTTTTTTTTCTTTTCGTTCTTTCTTTCATTTTACCTTTCAGGTTTGACTATCTGGCTATTACAGTAAAGTATTTTTAGGCCTGTAAAGAGGTTTAAAAATGTAATCAAAATATTGATAAAATACAAATAGATCCATATCAATCTTAATTCACGTTGTATATTATGTGGATCTATAAATTTTAGACATAACATGCACTATATAGTTAGCTAGATAATCGGCGTACCTTAACACTTTAAAAATGGAACCAATGTATCGATTTAAAATCTCACAAAACAATAGTGGTTAGATTGAACAAAATAGCGGTCATGTCGACCAAAATGTGTTATCAATTTTCACAAATAGTGTAGACTAAGTTATAGATTTGTATCCATTTAGTAATTTCTTTATAATAGCAAGTGTAACACTTTAATACAAATGTTATATATGCAGATCAGGTTCCGAAATGAAATGTATTATTATAAGAAAAAGGTTACTCGTGCGTGTCACACACACACACACACACACACACACACACACGCACACACACGGCACACAACACACACACACATACACAACACACACATACACTACACGCTCAACACACACACACACAGACATCACAGACAACACACACACACACAACACACACACACACCACACACACACACACACACACACACACACACACCACACACACACACACACAACACACACAATCACACACACACAACACACACACACACACACACACCACACACACAAGCACTGACACACCACTTAGTAAGACAGGTAGTAATAGGTACATAGAATACAATAGAACACATTGGTACCCTTTATTCCTCAACCATTGTTGGGGTAAAAATTGACAATCGGAGTAATTTTGACAATAGAAAGAACAAAGGGATTTTAGAGTGATTTTTTTAATGGAATTATATTAAACTCTAAAAAGAAAATCACTTTTCCTCAAATAATTATGGTTAACAGTGTATATGTATGCATTTACCATTTCCCTTCTTTATCTTCCTCCTCCTCATCACAATCATCACCAGCATCATTATCATCATCACCAATCATCTTCATCATCATCATCATTATCATCATCATCACCAATCATCTTCATCAGTATCATCATCATCATCATCATCATCATCACAAACATCATCATGATCATCATAAACATCATGATCATCATCAGCAGTATTTTCAAAATAAGTATCATCATAAACAACAACACCACTACCCCACTACTTCTTCGTCATCATGACCACAATCAGCCTCATTTTCACCTTCTTCATCATCAACACCACCGTCATCATCATTATCGGTATTATCATTATTGTCATTGTCATAATCATCAACACCACCAGCACTACCACAAACCCAACCATCATTACCGCCATCAAAATCACCAGCACTACCACTACGATTACCACCACCACCACTACGGCTACCACTCCTACCACTACCACCACTATACCACTAACTTCATCATTATCGTCGTCATCACGACTACTTCTACCACTATCGTCATCGCGATCATATGAATTGTCATTATTAGAATCTTCACGGCAAGTCTCGTTGTTATCATAGCGTTTCTGTAAAAACCCTTCAATAGTGTAATTCCAAAAAATATAAATATGTTGAAATAAAATGTTGAAATATTGCACTAAATTCAATAGTTGAAAATTACCATCAAAATTCTACAAAGTAAAAAAACAACAACAAATTAGTCTTTTCAAGGATTTCTTTTTTTTTTTGGTAATCATTTTGACTTATAATATATTCCTCAAACTAAATGCATGAAACAACCGACAAATTGTTGTAATTATTACGGGCACCTAAATTAAAGCTCATTCCTGAACAACAAATCACCATATTCTCTTATTTCAGAATTTCTTTCTAATCTCATGAAAGAAATAACTGACCTTTGGCCACGTAATATGTTGACACATTTCACGTGATAACGTTGACATAAGTACCGTTTCCTCCTCCGATTCCTAACTATATAATTAAAACACTTCATGTTTGTGGAAAAACACTATATTTTGTTTGTCTCCCTCCGAAAGTCCTAATTTGCCGATCGGTACAAAAACACTCTTCCACCGAAGTGTAGTATGTTGCGGCCATGTAGCAGCGCGCAAGGATTCTCCGGCGGATTGCAAAGCAATCTCTGTTACTGCGGGCTAGTAAGATGATACCGCCACCATACTTTCAACATTTTCTATTTAGCAGACGATCTTATCATTTTCAAACGTGTTTCCTTCCACTTTTGTCTTGAAAAATAGCTTGTTCGCCCGTATATAGTTTTTTGCGTGGTCACTACTCGACATCTGCAGCGTAATAGCGAATAAGAATCACTTCAGATGTCTGGTAATTAATTCTGCCCGAAGCTGGCCAATTACCCACCCGTTTTATCCACTGTTTTCACTTCAGTAAACTTAAACGCCCCGTGTCTATCATCTTGCAATTTCGCCCAGTGACATTACGAAAGAGAACACTGAAGCATTTTTGGTACAATTGCATGTTTTCCGTTCGTAAGTGATGGGACTCGAGCAACTTCTCGTCTCAGAGGACCTCGACGAAATGAGTTGATGCGTCGTACACAGTGTTATATTGTATTTTTATATCCTTTGGACACATTTATTCTCTTCGATATTCATAAAAACAAGATAACATAATACGAAATGGTTCTTATTAACTCTAAAATTGGAAATTTTGTCGACTACCTTCGGGCAAATGGTTCGTAAATGCATTGAGAAGCCTCTTAAAAATTAGGTGGCATTATTTCATTTATGCCTTTCTGTGTTTCGATACCGTCCATCGGTTTTCTTTACATCCTCCATGATACTGTCAACAATTTTGAATCGATCATGTCTTTGTCATATAATCGATTATCGCTATTCAGCTATTTACGTAACGACCAAGAAATAGTCAAATATTGTGTTTTGTTTATTGTCGCCATCGTTATCGTAAATTACTTCAGATAAATAGAATACAATTATATAACAAATTTGTACGCAATTAATATCTGTATTTATAAAAATCAAAGTTTGTACTTATGGTTACTGAACGTTGCTGATTGCGTAGGTTGTATAAATGCACAGTCATTTAGATCTTAAACTTGGAATACAAAATATATTACCAAAAGGTAATTTTCAATATTATGATACATTTTGTTTGATTTGTTTGTATGGTTTTTGTTTTATACTTTAATCATCACAAAATTAAATATAACCCGTAACTATTTACATCTGAACCGTTTGATTTACTTATACTGTCATCATTATTTTGGCTTATATACAGGAGGGGCAGGGTATCAAAACTTCAGCCTTTGATTATACTTTCATACAACATAATAGGATAATAATATCGAATATCGAGCAACACAATGAGTGTTAATTTATTTTGGTGTGCGCTGTACACGATAACGAAATGATGGGTGTAAAATTTACCGAACAAAGCATTACTCAATATTTAATAAATTACTGGTAACACAAAAAGTGTACAGAATCAATAGTGCGTCTTTCATCTATATTGGGTAATACAAGCACCGGGTGGTAAATCTAATCATCTAGTGTTGTCAGTGCTGAGAATGAAAATATACATCCATAAAACATCAAAATCAGCCATTAAATTCATATAAATAAATATAAATACACTGTATACTTCATCTTCAGCCTCTTCGAACTTGGATGGACTTAGAGTATGCCAATATACATCCACAGGCTTAGTGGCAGCCAAAATGATATTGTTAAAGGGAAATGAAACCCAGACATCTTCCTACACACTGAAAATGGGTTCAACTTTGCACCTTTAGCAATGTCACACTGGGAGCACCTTTGCCAGTGCAACTTTGCACCTTTAAAGGTATGAACCTATTTTTTTAGCGTGTATACCTTCAGAGAATACAAAATAATACAAGAAGGATATTAGTGAAAGTTTAAACAAATTTGGGTAAACGATTCAAATTCTATGATTGTTCAAAGTTGTTATGGAAGATTTCTAAATTGGCAACTGTACAAGCTTTTTAGATGAAAGTGTGGAGAGTTCCCTATAGGTTTTGTACATAATTTTTTCACGAATTTTCATTTTTTTAATCAAATGTCTGATTTTCTCTTGCTTGTTTTGCAAGTATGTCCTAGAAAAAAATGATTCTACGTGTGTGTGTTGTGTTTTTAAAGAATTTAGTTGCTTTCTCAACTGACACCTCAGAATCCAATGGGAAGTTCTTAACACTTTCATCTAGAAAAATGGGTAGAGTTGGCAATTTAAGGATCCTCCATAATAAGAATTAAATAAACTTTGAACAATCATAACTCTTGAACCGTTCAAGCAAATTTGCTCAAACTTTCACCTTTTCCCTCTTTTATTGTTCTAAATACAGAAAGATGTCTGAGTTTCATTTCCCTTTAAAATGTAGATGAAATAGGTACAAATATAATGAAAAATCTGGTGTGGAAATTTGCAGTCTTGCTTGATGCAAACTTCATGTTTCCTGCAATAAGAACTTAGCTGCCACTTCTGAGTGTTAGCTAATCGTCGAGTTTGACACTGTCATATTACATTCCCATCAAATCCGTACTGGTATATTCTAAAAGTTTCGCTGTGGATACGCAGGATAGCCATGCAGAATTGTGTAATGTTCACACTACCCTAAAAATTCATTCACCAATATTCTGATTATCATTTGATGATACAGTCTTAGGTAAATCTGAACATTTCGGTAGTGCGTGATAACAAACAAAAAGTTGTGCTCAGCCTCCTGCCAAATAAAATTTTAATATACATAAATAATCCTCAAAATTGAAGTGATTTTTTTTTTGGCCGTACTATCAACATGATAAAAGTCTAAGGTAACAGTTTGAATCATCAGCAGTAAAACCACGTGGTACTTTGATGTCTTTGCTGCCACAGTTCATCTGGAATGTTGCCAATTTGACAGTGACTGCAACGATTGTCACGTGGCACTTTTTAAATCGATCTCTTTCGTTCATTGTGCTCGATTTCGTAGTCAATCTGAATCGACATTACTCGTCACCGACACGTCAGCGATGGCTCCTGGACTCTTCTCTGCATCGCTACCCGTGCTCCCTGGGGGCACCCTGGTCCCATGGACACCTGGGCATTGCGTACAGTCAGGTGGACACGTGGCGTAAGGTGCAAAAACGTAACGGGGGTAACCTTCCCCGGTAATGGGTAACTTCCCGGAGAGGTTCAGCGGGTGCAGCGCGGGAAAGACGAAACGTCCTGATGCCGCAGCACTGGCGTGGAGATCACCAAGAGCCGATGGTGCAAAAATCGGGCTCCTGCCCAACAGGGCATCTGCTTGGAAAGGATTCGGTGGTCTGTGCGAGAACAACATAGGCAGGGGAGCTGAACTAGCAGGTGGGAGAGGGGTAAACGCCGATTTCAAACCACCAACAGCCAGTTTCTCCGCCGGCAAGGGAGGACGGAACATTGAGGTGTTGATACCAGACAGGGCCGCTATACCTGGTGGCGGATGGAACGAGTCCAGGTCCTTTTCCGAAGACGGGACGTGAGCGCTGCGCTGCAAATTGGCACCGTTCTTCGCGTTGGCGGCTTCCGTTGCCGACAGGAAGTGCTCGATGGCTTTGACGAGATCGCCGCTGCATCCCTGCAGGACGAGCTCGAGCACAGATTTTCTCTGGCTGGGAAACAATCTCATCAGAATCTCGATCGGCGATAGACGACCCGGTCTGAACGGGGACACAAAACTCGCTGCCATGCCGTTGAACGTGTCTAGTGGATCGGAGCTCTTCTTTTTCTCCTCGACGCATTCTTTCGATTTGTCTGAAGGTTCGGGTTCGTGAATGTTGGACTGTCTCGGAGGTTCGGGAACGCTCGTTGTCGGCGATTCTCTCTCGATGTCGTCGTTTGTCTCTTTCGCCATCTCCTTTTTGACTTTTTCTGCAGGAAAATACAAATAAAGGACACAATTATGAGCGATGTTCACAAAACGTAGCTGCAGGGTTTCAAATGAGCAGTATGATTTTGAAATATATTGTGAACTGAATGTAGATGAAGATGTAAGTCAGTTACATGTATGTAGAAAAACATAAACACACGTATACACAATGGTCAGTTTTTATTTTTTTAATTCTTGTTCCCCAACATTAGAAATATGCTTGATGTAAAAAAAGATACAATATATAAACCAAACATCTTTTTTGACTAGTATATAATATATGCATTGATATATGTATGTATGTATGTATGTATGTATGTATGTATGTATGTATGTATATATGTATGTATGTATGTATGTATGCCAGTATATGTATGTATGTATGTATGTATGTATGTATGTATGTATGTATGTACGTACGTGGTACAAATTGATCATGGGTATATGCTGTAATGTA
>JZLH01S0036845.1:15008-31489 GCA_001188425.1 Eucidaris tribuloides
CAATGTACCCTTTATTAGTAACACGTATTATGTATATTCGTGTCTGTTTTTGCTACAATAAATTATCATTTCCAAGAGATATTCAGAACGTAATTCTTTTTTTGGGGGGGGATTAAAATGTTGCATGAGATTAACTACATGTCCAATTTAATAGACGTGTTTGGTAATTTAATAGTTAGTAGTGAGTAAGAATTCAGTTAAAAAGCAATTCTGCCAATATGAATCTGGTTAGTGTGCTGTATGTTCTGTCATTCTAGATTTGTATATTTTCCCAAAATGACGTCATCAGTCTGGTTTAGACTGGTACTTCCTGGTTACAAAGTAAAGTTTATTCTAGAAATTTTGGTCTTGAACTTCCAGAGAAAATCTAGATATCAACTACTGTCTCTGTCAATGACAAGAAACCAGAACACTCGCGTGTTAACAGATGTTAATAATCTCGTTAGTCACTCTTTTCGCTGTGTGTGACTCCAATAATGTGTAACTAGCTGTTCATTATACTCCAATCCATATTTACTGCTATTTTTGCTTCAACAGATAATGAAGCGAAACATCGAACGAAGCTCGAAAATGGATTGATTTCTGAAGTTTTTGTGTTTTACTTCGCTCCGCGAGCTTTTTGGAATGCATGACATGTGTTGCGCTCTTGTACAGTGAAGAGTATCGATTCGCTATGCCACATGGTCTGGTTTAGTGTATTCGGAGGCAAAAAAAACGGACACATTTTTGTTGAGAAAAGACTTGCTATCGAAATGAAGACAAACAACTTGGAAACTACAGTTTTTCACTGTCTTGCAGTTTAGCGATTTTTTCAGTACACACAGTTGAATTGATGTTTCATTTTTGGACTGCTGTTTTATTTTCTCTGCTAGAGTAAATAACGTATTGATCAGCGCTGGTCGCTCTCATCTCAAAGTCGTACAGACATGCGAGCCAAACATTGGTACATGGAGGCGATTGTTTATAGATGACATACGTATCACATTTGTGAAAACTACATATGTAAGATGATTATTGGCAAGCGTTATCATGGATATGGAAGTGATAAGAAGATGATCACTTGTCACTCTGACTATTTTGAAACATTAATGGTGACGTTGAGGTAACATTTCAAGCTGCCTTGAGGCAAGAGTGAATTTTGTATCCAGAGGATGGTCTTATTTATCTATGTCCATCGTCAGTTTTTTCCCAGCCTACCAGTGCTCATAGGAAGTTGACAATTTTCTTCTGCTTATGATAATGAATAAGCATGTGCGTGTACAGACGCACTAAACTGACGTCAGTCGTCTACAAAAAACGCCTAAAAAGAGCGACAACCACATGCAGACTGATCTGGTTAGAAGATCATTGTTCACCTAACATCGGGCCATCCAAGTCCTTGACAAAAAGATGTTATTTTAATCATTCAATACTTTAGTTCTAATAGATGCAAACATTAACTATTGCATCATTATTCGTTTTGCTTCAGTTGGCCCGGACGTAGCTGACTAGGTATTGGAGGTATTGGAGTGACATAATTGGGAGAAATAAAAAAAATGCCTCTCGAACCAAACTGAAAGATACAGTCTATAGATCAGCTGAAGTGTATTCTTGGCTAGAAGGATTTATCTTGAATTTGTTTAGTTAAGGAGAAGTAAGCATGAACATATTACCATCGCTTGGTTTCTCTCGAGGCCCAGAGAGAATTAATCCACAGAAAGCTGCACAACAAATTTGTCTGTCACAAGGCATACTGATGAAGTTCTTTTAAATGAGTCAACTTTTGACTACTACATTTTCACAGTAGAATCCTCACATAGTTTACTTGATTTTAGAATAGTCTATCCTAGGTTAAGGACTACCCCAATCATGTCATTTACCTTGAAAGTGTTCGTCAAATCGAATCGGCTTATTCGATTTTAGTGAGAAATTTCTTTCTGAAATCGATATCCAATCTATGAGATTGAAACTTTCCCCATATCACGTTATCCAGTCTTTTGACAACTTTTTATATTATAGAATAAAGTATAAAGTCACTGTTTAGAGTGTAGACACGTCTATCTTTACTAGTAAACTTAGATGAGAAGTACAAATAGCACGGCATCCATACATCGATGACAAAATGCTTTGAAAGTTAACCCGTTAGCTACGAGAACAAAGATATGACATGTGTTAAGTCTATGGATTTTCAGAATCTCGTAGGCAACGGTTAAATGTCTGAAAACGTTCCGACAATTCTCATCCACATATCACGATCCTGTATATCTTTAGAATTCATTATCGGTGAGACCCGCTGAGAGTGGAGTGTCACATTCAAGCGTTTTCCGTCAAATTTCCATTTATATCCCACCTGTTTTACATGGCGCTGTCATTCGGAAGATTTTACTCAACAAGTCCTTCATACATCCTGCAGTACATTTATTTTCTGTCACTGCCACAATTGGTATGCAAGTACAGTTTCAATTTGTGCGGTGTTAGCTGCCTTCATCGCGTGCGCCGCTATTAACACGTTCGCCTCCATTTCGAATTCAATTCCGTCTGTGTTTTTTTTTCTTTCAGATATAGCAAGTACATCAAAACAGTTGCGTGTATGCATCTTTAAGTGTTCTCTTAAACGGAGTGAACATTGAATCCGGATAGGAAGGAATGCTTACTTATGTTTTGCACTAAGTTTGCTTTTGTAAATATTTGCTTTCTGGTTTTTAACTCTGTCTTTTCTCCGTCTCTTTTCCCGTACGCCATTGCGTTTTAATTTTCATTTCATGTCGCAAGTTTCGGTATCAAATTAATGATAGTACGAAAAAGTTCGCAGTGGTGTTTGTACTAGTTGTGTTGGGAGCCGGTGGACTATGGCTTGTGTTGAAGCAACAGCTTTGCACTGCGCTTGCTTGCACACCGGGACTTGGCACAACATGGCGCTGCGACATCTTATACACAAAAAGCGCGAGTCTAGATCGTTATGCTACTTGTATAGTGGTTACATCGCGCCAGCCATAAACACCTCTTTTTTGTCCAAGTTGAACATTGTGCTCAAAAAGCGTTCCATAGAGAATTCGATTTCGTTGCTTTCCGACCCAATCGGAGCGACACGATATGTTTTGCCCCTTTATTTTGAGTATCAAGCGTCCCGGAATTTCCGCTCCAAGAAGAGTTTTAGTTTATTCTTCCTATACCCAATATCTGTCGGCGAACTTGGAGAAGTACAATTATAGACAGCTGACGCGGTTCGTGCAGGATTTTTACAGGCTAATGTTTCAAGGTCGGTGTCGACTGCGAGAAAAAGTATAACATTTTAAACTCGTGCGCCTTGACGACAACCGTTGAACTTGACCGGCGACGTTTGGGACCGAGAGCCGCACGCCGTGTCTTGCCAGAAGTGCTGTTGTTTGTTTCGGTCGACACCGTCTCTGGCGGGAATTGTAACAGCTGAAATGCGGAAACAATCTTACCCCCCAATCGTCTGTCCCCTTCTTTCATCTCAGTGCATATGTCTTTCAGAGCAGTAAACCACAGTTATAATTGCTAACTTGTTATTAAACGTGTACTTGAGTTTTGTTTTGCGTGTAAGGTGGCATCGCGGCAGTAGGCGCAGTGCGTATTAGGAAATGCAGCGCGCCGGGGCAAGTGGCTTAAAAGCGCCCTCTCAACATTGAAACAGGGCAAGTATGAAATCTGCCGACCCCTTCCAAGCCACGTTCCGCTTTGGCCATGCACAAGTGCTTCGAAATCGCCGCCCTTTTTCCAACTATTTTTTGGCCGTATAGCTTCAAGGTTTATTCGTGAAATATATTTTAATGTCTTTTCCTCCCCTTTCTACCAGTTTCTTCCCTTTTTCTTCATTTCCCTTATTTTCTGCCATACTTTGCCTTTTTGGCCCCCTGATAGGTGGCGCCGGGCACTTGCCCCCTGCCCCCCGCCTAGATACGCCACTTGGTAGGGGGTTCAAGGGATCCTATGTTTCCAGAACCACCTTTTTCATGAAATTGTCGACTTTCCCGGTATAAGAATATATAAGTACCACCCACTCGAATTTATGAATGGTCTTATAGCAGAAACTGAGTGTGATTGCATGTGTGTGTGTGTTGTGTCGTTGTGGTTGGTGTGTTTTGTTGTTTGGTTTTGTGGTGTGTGTGTGGATGTTGTGTGTGTGTGTGTGTGTGTTGTGTGTGTGATGTGTGTGGGTGTGTGCGTGTGTTGTGTGTATGTGTGTTTCATATCAATTTTAAAATTTGAACTATATACACACATATGTAAGTTACTTTTGTGGCCCAAAAAGTTTTGGAATCCTCACCCTCCATTTTGATTAAGAAAACAACTGGGATGCTCACGCTCCCAGTTTCCTTAGCCAACTACGGGTGACCTTAACCAATGATTGCCAGAATTAATATATGTTTCATTTATGCAGTAAGCATACAAAAGTGGAACAGGGCTTGCAGAAATCCGGTAAATAATTTGTTTGGTTATTCAAATTCTAATTCGTCGAGCCATATAATCCAAAATTCAAATTTTAATTTTGTAAACCACTCTATCACTTCACTAGTAAAGCATTTTTATCCATCTCGTAAAAATAACTTAATTGCTTAGAGACTATTTAAAAGCTTTCGAAGCAATCAAGATCTTTTATTCTGAGAGCTCTTTGAATAATTCAAATATATCTAAGACTCTAAAATGGCTACTTACTGACATGATGTATTGCGAGTAGTTGCATTTAGACGAATTCTTTATGTAATTATTAAACAAACATTGGATATAAATTCATTCCCATTTTTTTTGCGTGAACAATTCATTGTCGCGAAACTGTATAAGAAGAAAAGAACTTATCATGTATAAAAATATCTCTCAGAAGAAAATGAGAAAAAAAAGAAAGGCAGAAACGAAGGACGCAAGAAGAAACGAAAGGAAGAAAGAGAGAAGATGGAAGCAAATCATTCAACGCAAATTGTTAAAGACGATACATGTTATAATACGCTGCTTATCCTCACAAGCAGTCGAGGAATCATTGCGAATTTGTAAATACAATTTAACCTACATAAAAGTTGTTTACTGTTTTCAAACAAATATGAATGCCAAAAATACATTACAAAAAATGCAGTACCATTGAATTACCTTAGGTTCAAAAGTAAAAAAACACATCTCAATTATGATAATTACTCTACAAATCAATGGGATTTGCATTGGTGTTAGCCAATTACCGTAAACCCAAACATAAAACATACTAAATCTACAATCGATATATACCCAATTCTTTACATAGATATCACCGTAAATCCTGTGACAGAAGAAAATATGTGTTTGGGTCTCGATTTTTGACACGTAATAACACGAGGATTTACTTTAAGACTCGAGAAGAAACTCGCAGTTGTTTACCACGGACGACATTGCCAATAGTCATCATGTGTCATGTCAATGAGTCGTGAAAAAGAAGGTGCAAGTCGGATGATAACTTATCACAAGAACGTTTAAAGACACTTGCAGAGATGCAGTAAAAAAAATGTCAAACTTGCTGTGTACATTATCTGCATAGTGTTAATGACAATAAACATCCTGGACACTAAACTTCAGCATAGTTATACTGTCACTCGTATTACCGTACATGTACAGATAACAATGAATCAGCAAATGAACTTGTCAGCTGCAACGAAAATCTGCCCAACACAGCAGTCTATGCCATGGGCGAAAATTGAAATTGCGTTCGCTCAACGATTTTCACCGGTTAAAAGCATATTAATTGATCGATTTTGAACTTGCAATTTTTCGAGCTCATTTTAGACCTTATTAGGATACCTGCATGGTAGCATGGGGGAGTCATGTGGCCTAGATTTAGAAATGGAAATATTGTTATTAGATGCCTACGAAGCATGCCAAGATGAAGATTATAAGATTATAAGATGTTTACGACGAAGCGTCATTGCGGCCGCGATTGTCCTGAGTGTAAAGCGGAGCATTGCTGGATATTTTTTTTGTTTGATGCGGGGTGTTAGAATAAATGCCGAATGAACTTTCCAACAAATATCCCGTCATCATGGAGGGAAAAATAAACTTCATCCTATTCTTCCAATATCTCTTCAAAGATCTAAATATCTATTTTATGTATAAGTAAGTTTAAACAACATTTTCAAGGTTTGTTATTTGATTTGTAGATTGAAACCTTATTTGACCCTATTCTTACGAGTACCAGTCTGGAAAAAGGAATCACTCACTATTAATTGCATTTAAGATAACTATACCAAACATACATACCCATCGAACACCATAATGAGATACACTTATTCTATAAATTTGCAAACATGCTATACCGGATTATTCAGTCATCATTTAAAATGTCATGCCACGATAGAATTTATTAAGGATACGTAAGTTTCCAGCACTAGTCTTTTTATACTTATAAACACTTTTTTTCCAATTTGATCAATATATATATATAGAATAAATAGATATATTATTAAATTGTGATTAAAGATTATAAACAAAAACATAGCTACCAAATCCAACACTCACAATTTGATCAAATTTTGTATGGTCTAGTTTCGCCTGCAAGTGATTGTCATCGTTTTATCAGCAAAACTCGTCGTCAACGCGGGGCGCCCTGAAACAAAGGAAAACTTCGCAAATACAATCCGACAAAAAAGCACAAAAATAAACATGATTGATGCAGCAGTTCTTGATGGATATATTTCGTTGGCGGAACCCCTTACTTAACACACCCTATGCATTTCACCTGAACAATAAAGATAGTAACCTTTGTGAAATATTACCAGCCATCACTATGTTCAGAGGTGTGATTTCTCTGAATCTTTACGTGGTTACCATTTTGAACAACGCATGCTGAGAGCGTAGTAAACATTTTTTCGTGGCTGTGTTTTGTCGCTTCCTGCTTCAGAACAATCGGGGATCGTGAAATTGCTTGTCTCAGCCCTATATATTTGCACAAATAAAACACCACAAATATTCATATCAGTTTACGCCGGGTTTACACGCTATATTTTCAATGGAGGCAATACAAAATCATGAGGTTATTGTTTGCATTGTTTCTTCTCACATGTGGACACACGATCTCAATATCCAGCTTTCCCTGACACCAGAAATCATAGAAAACTGAACAATCATCATCTGATCGGCAAACACTGTGGTAAACTGTCATTACGCCACGTAGTTCAGTTATTATTTCGCAATATTTCAATTCTCCGTCTATATGAAGAAGCATTATTCAGTGCAGGGTTTCAAATGAGCAGTATGATTTTGAAATGTATTGTGAACTGAATGTAGATGAAGATGTTATTAGTTGAAAAACATAAACGCACGTATACACGATGGTAAGTTTTGATTTCCGTTCCCCAAGATCTGGAATATGCTTTTGGTCAAAAAATATACAATATAAACCAACCATCTTTTTGACTAGTATACAAATATATACATATGTATATATGTATACATTGATATATATATATGTATGTATGTATGTATGTATGTATGTATGTATGTATGTGTGTGTATGTGTGTATGTATGTATGTATTGAATTTATGTTTGTATGCATGTATGTACGTGGTACAAATTGATCATGGGTATATGCTGTAATCTACCATTTTTGCTAACACGTATATGTATATTCGCGCCTGTTTGTGACATTTGCTGCAATTAAATTATCATTTCGAAGAGATATTCAGACGTAATTCTTTTTTTTGGGGGGGGAGGATTAAAGTGTTACATGAGGATGAGCTGCCATGTCCACTTTAATAGACGTGTTTGGTAATTAAACAGTCTAGTAGTGAGTAAGAATTCAGTTAAAAAGCAATTCTGCAAATATGAATCTGGTTAGTGTGCTGTTATGTTCTGTCATCTAGATTTGTATATTTTCCCAAAATGACGTCATCAGTCTGGTTTAGACTGGTACTTCCTGGTTACAAAGTAAAGTTTATTCTAGAAATTTTGGTCTTGAACTTCCAGAGAAAATCTAGATATCAACTACTGTCTCTGTCAATGACAAGAAACCAGAACACTCCGTGTTAACAGATGTTAATAATCTCGTTAGTCACTCTTTTCGCTGTGTGTGACTCCAATAATGTGTAACTAGCTGTTCATTATACTCCAATCCATATTTACTGCTATTTTGCTTCAACAGATAATGAAGCGAAACATCGAACGAAGCTCGAAAATGGATTGATTTCTGAAGTTTTTGTGTTTACTTTCGGCTCCGCGAGCTTTTGGAATGCATGACATGTGTTGCGCTCTTGTACAGTGAAGAGTATCGATTCGCTATGCCACATGGTCGTGGTTAGTGTATTCGGAGGCAAAAAAAACGGACACATTTTGTTGAGAAAAGACTTGCTATCGAAATGAAGACAAACAACTTGGAAACTACAGTTTTTCACGTCTTGCAGTTTAGCGATTTTTTCAGTACACACAGTTGAATTGATGTTTCATTTTTGGACTGCTGTTTATTTTCTCTGCTAGAGTAAATAACGTATTGATCAGCGCTGGTCGGCTCTCAATTCAAAGTCGGTACAGACACGCGGCCAAACATTAGTAAATGGAGGCGATTGTTTATAGATGACATACGTATCACATTTGGTGAAAATTACATATGTAAAGATGATTACTGGCAAGCGTTATCACTGGATATGGAAGTGATAAGAAGATGATCACTTATCACTCTGACTATTTTGAAACATTAATGGTGACGTAGAAGTAACATTTCAAGCTACCTCGAGGCAAAACTGAATTCTGTATCCAGAGGATGGTCTTATTTATCTATGTCCATCGTCAGTTTTTCCCCGTCCTACCAATGCCTCATAGGAAGTCGACTTATTTCTTTCTGGTTATGATGAATGAATAAAGCATGTGCGTGTTACAGACGCGCTAAAGTGACGTCAGTCGTCTACAAACACGCCTAAAATGAGCGACAACTCACATGAAGACTGATCTGGTTAGAAGATCATTGTTCACCTAACATGCGGGCCATCCAAGTCCTTGACAAAAGATGGTTATTTTAATCATGCAATTCTTTAGTTCTAATAGATGCAAGCATTAACTATTGCATCATTATTCGTTTTGCTTCAGTTGGCCCCGGACATAGCTGACTAGGTATTGGAGGGCAGTGACATAATTGGGAGAAATAAAAAAAAATGCCTCTCGAACCAAACTGAAAGATACTAGTCTATACATCAGCTGAAGTGTATCTCTTGGCTAGAAGGATTTATCTTGAATTTGTTTAGTTAAGGAGAAGTAAGCATGAACATATTACCATCGCTTGGTTTCTCTCGAGGCCCAAGAGAAATTAATCCCACAGAAAGCTACACAACAAATTTGTCTGTCACAAGGCATACTGATGGAAGTTCTTTTAGAATGAGTAAACTTTTGACTACTACATTTTCACAGTAGAATCCTCACATAGTTTACTTGATTTTAGAATAGTTCTATCCTAGGTTATTAAGGACTACCCCCAATCATGTCATTTACCTTGAAAGTGTTCGTCAAATCGAATCGGCTTATTCGATTTCAGTGAAATCCTGAAATCGATATCCAATCTATGAGATTGAAACTTTCCCCATATCACGTTATCCAGTCTTTTGACAACCTTTTATATTATAGGAATAAAGTATAAAGTCACTGTTGTAGAGTGTAGACACGTCTATCTTTACTAGTAAACTTAGATGAGAAGGTACAAATAGCACGGCATTGTATATACGCATACATCGATGACAAAATGCTCTTGAAAGTAACCCGTTGGCTACGAGAACAAGATATGACATGTGTTGAGTCTATGGGATTTTCAGAATCTCGTAGGCAACGGGTTAAATGTCTGACGTCGTTCCGACAATTCTCATCCACATATCACGATCGCTGTATATCTCACAAATTCATTATCCGGTGAGACCCGTTGAGAGTGGAGTGTCACATTCAAGCCGTTTTCCGTCAAATTTACCATTTATATCCCACCTTGTTTTACATGGCGCTGTCATTCGGAAGATTTTACTCAAACAAGTCCTTCATACATTCCTGCAGTACTATTTATTTTCTGTCACTGCCACAATTGGTATGCAAGTACAGTTTCAATTTTGTGCGGTGTTAGCTGCCTTCATCGCGTGTGCGCTATTAAACACGTTCGCCTCCATTTCGAATTCAATTCCGTCTGTGTGTTTTTTTTTCTTTCAGATATAGCAAGCACATCCAATAACAGTTGCGTGTATGCATCTTTAAGTGGTTCTCTTAAACGGAGTGAACATTGAATCCGGGATAGGAAGGAATGCTTACTTATGTTATGCACTAAGTTTGCTTTTGTAAAATATTTGCTTTCTGGTTTTTAACTCTGTCTTTTCTCCGTCTCTTTTCCCGTACGCCATTGCGTTTTAATTTTCATTTCATGTCCGCAAGTTTCGGTATCAATTAATGATAGTACGAAAAAGTTCGCAGTGGTGTTTGTACGTAGTTGTGTTGGGAGCCGGTGGGACTATGGCTTGTGTTGAAGCAACAGCTTTGCACTGCGCTTGCTTGCACACCGGGACTTGGCACAACATGGCGCCTGCGACATCTTATACACAAAAAGCGCGAGTCTAGATCGTATGCTACTTGTATAGTGTTACATCGCGCAGCCCATAAACACCTCTTTTTTGTCCAAGTTGAACATTGTGCTCAAAAAGCGTTCCATAGAGAATTCGATTTCGTGCTTTCCGACCCAATCGGAGCGACACGAATGTTTGCCCTTATTTTAGTATCAAGGTCCCGGATTTCGGCTCCAAGAAGAGTTTTATTTTATTCTTCCTATACCCAATGATCTGGGGAACTTTGAGAAGTACGATTATAGCACAGCTGACGCGGTTCGTGCAAGATTTTTATGGTAATGTTTCAAGGTCGTTGCCGACGTGCGAGAAAAGTATACATTTTAAACTCGTGCGGCCTTGACGACAACCGTTTGAACTTGACCGGGACGTTTGGGACCGAGAGCCGCACGCCGTGTCTTGCCAGAAAGTGCTCTTGTTTGTTTCGGTCGACACCGTCTCTGGCGGAATTGTAACAGCTGAAATTGGCGGCAACAATCTTACCCCCCAATCGTCTGTCGCCCTTCTTTCATCTCATGTATGTCTTTTCAGAGAGTAACACAGTTATAATGTAACTTGTTAAACGTGTACTTGAGTTTTGTTTTGCGTTCGTAAGGTGGATCGCGGGGCAGTAGGGGGCAGTGGCGTATCTAGGAAATGCAGCGCCCGGGGCAAGTGCTAAAATTGCGCCCCTTCCAACGATTGAAACAGGGGGCAAGTACTGAAATCGCGCCCCTTCCAGCAGCTTCCGCCTTGGCCAGTGTCGAAATCGCGCCCTTTCCAACTATTTTTGGCCGGTATAGCTTCAAGAGTTATTCGTGAAATTAATATTTTAATGTCTTTTTCCTCCCCCTTTTCTACCAGTTTCTTCCCTTTTTCTTCATTTCCCTTATTTTTCTGCATACTTTTGCCTTTTTGCGCCCCCTGAAGGTGGCGCCCGGGGCACTTGCCCCCCTTGCCCCCCGCTAGATACGCCACTGGTAGGGGGTTCAAGGGATCCATGTTTCCAGAACCACCTTTTTCATGAAATTGTCGACTTTCCCGTATGGTGCATAATAAGTTAGTACCACCCCACTCGATTTTTATGGATGGTCTTATAGAGAAACTGAGTGTGATTGCATGTGTGTGTGTGTGTGTGTGTGTGTGTGTGTGTGTGTGTGTGTGTGTGTGTGTGTGTGTGTGTGTGTGTGTGTGTGTGTGTGTGTGTGTGTGTGGATGTGTGTTTCAATAAATTTTAAAATGAAACTATATACACACATATGTAAGTTACTTTTGTGGCAAAAAGTTTTGGAATCCTCACCCTCCCATTGATTAAAAACAACTGGATTCCTCCACGCTCCCAGTTTCCTTACCAACTAGTTTTGACTTAACCAATGATCTGCCATGAATTAATATATGTTTCATAATGCCAGTAAGCATAAAAAGTTGGAACAGGGTTGCCAGAAATCCGTAAATAATTTGTTTGGTTATTCAAATTTAATTCGTCGAGCATATAATCAAAAATTCAAATTTTATTTTTGTAAAACACCTCTATCACTTCACTGTAAAGTCATTTTTAATCCATCTCGTAAAAATAACTTAATTGCTTAGAGACTATTAAAAGCTTTCGAAGCAATCAAGGATTTTATTTCTGAAGACTCTTTTGAAAATTCAAATATATCTTAAGACTCTAAATGGCTACTTACTGAAGATGTATTGCGGTATTGCATTAGACCGAATTCTTATGTAATTATTTATAAACAAACATTGGATATAAATTGCATTCCCATTTTTTTTTTGGCGTGAACAATTCATTGGCGAAACTGCTATAAGAAGTAAAATAATTATATCATGTATAAAAAATATCCTCTCGGAAGAAAATGAGAAAAAAAAGAAAGGCAGAAACGAAGGACGAGAAGAAAGAAACGAAAGAAGAAAGAGAGAAAGATGGAAGCAAATCATTCAACGCAAATTGTTAAAGACGATACATGTATAATACCTGCGTTATCCTCACAAGCTCGAGGAATCATTGCGAATTTGTAAATACAAATTTAACCATACAAAAAGTTGTTTACTGTTTCAAACAAATATGAATGCCAAAAATACATACAAAAATGCCAGTACCATTGAATTACTTAGGTTCAAAAAGTAAAAAACACATCTCAATTTGATAAATTACTCTACAAATCAATGGATTTGCATTGGTGTTAGCCAATGACCTAAAACTCGCAAACATAAACAATACTAAATCTACAATCGATATACCCAAATTCTTTACATGTATCACGTGTGAAAGAAAATATGTTTGTCTCGATTTTTGACACGTAATACACGAGGATTTACTTTAAGACTCGAAAGAAACTCGCAGTTGTATTACCGACGAGACGACATGCCACATAGTCATCATGTTGTCAGTCAATGAGTCGTGAAAAAAGAAGGTGCAAAGTCGCATGATACTTTATCACAAGAACGTTTAAAGACACTTGCAGAAGATGCATGAAAAAATGTGCAAACTTGCTGTGTGACATATCTGATAGTGTTTGAATGGACAAATAAAACATCCTGACCACTAAACTTCAGATAGTTATACTGTCACTCGTTATAACCGTACATGTACAGATAAAAATCAGCAAATGAACTGTCAGCTGACGAAAATTCTGCAACACAGCAGTCTATGCATGGGGAAAATCTGAAATGGTCGCTCAACGATTTTCACCTTAAAAGCATTTAATGATCGATTTGAACTGCAATTTTTCAGAGCTTCATTTTAGACCTTATTAGAGATACTGCATGGTAGCATGGGGAGTCATGTGCTATGATTTGAAAACTGAAAAATTGTTATAAGATGCTACGAAGATGCCAAGATGTAAGATTATAAGATTATAAGATGTTACGAACGAAGGTCATTGCGGCGCGATTGTACCTGAGTTGTAAAGCAGGAGCATTGCTGGACTTATTTTTGTGATGCGGGGTGTTAGAATAACATTTGCCGATGAACTTTCCAACAAAATATCCGTCCATCCATGGAGGAAAAATAAACTTTCATCCTATTCTCCAATATCCTTCAAAGATAAATATCTATTTATGTATACAGTAAGTTTAAACACCATTTTCAAGTTTGTTATTGATTTGTAGATTGAAACCTATTTGACCCATTCTTACAGTACCAGTCTGGAAAGGATACATATATTTAATTGATTTAAGATAATATACCAAAACATAATACCCAATCTAACACCATAAATTTGAGATACATATTCTAGTAATTTGCAAACATGCCTATAACCGGATTCATTCAGTATCAGTTTAAAAGTCATGCACGATAGAATTTATTAAAGTAACGTAAGTTTCGAGCACTATTTTTTTTATACATTTATAACACTTTTTTTCCGAATTTGATCAAATATATATATATATGATATAAAATAGATATATATTAAATTGGATTAAGATATAAACAAAAACATAGTACCCAATCCAACAACCACATTTGATCAAATTTTGTATGGTCTAGTGTTCGCCACTGGCAAGTGTTGTCATCGTTATCAGAAAACCGCTGTCAACGGCGGGCGCCGAAACAAAGAAAACTTCGCAATAAATATCGACAAAAAAGCACAAAAAAAAAACATGATTGATGCAGCAGTTTGATGGATATATTTCGTTGGGGAACCCCTTACTAACACACCCCTATGCATTTTTCACTGACAAATAAAGATCGTAACCTTTGTGAATTATACAGCCATCACTTGTTCAGAGGTGTGATTCTCTGATTATTACTGTACCATTTGAACAACGCATGTGAGAGGGTAAACATTTTTTCGTGGCTGGTGTTTTCGTCGTTCCGTGTTCAAATCAGGGGTGAAATTCTGTGTCTCAGCACCTATATAGTTTTGCTACCAAATAAAACACACAAATATCAATATCAGTTTACGCCGGAGTTTACACGCTATATTTTCAATGGAGGCAATAAAGATCATGAGTTATTGTTTGCAATTGTTTCTTTCACATGTGGACACACGACTCAATATCCAGCTTTCCCTGACACAGAAATCATAGAAAACTGAACAATCATCATCTGATCGGCAAACACTGTGTAAACGCATTAACGCCACTAAGTTCATATATTACGCCAATATTTCACAACAAGTTTGCAACTTAGAACACACAAAACGTTGTATTCCTCTAGCTACCATGTGCGTGAATACATCCTTTTCATAGCACTTCTCTGCTCTGTTACATCCGCCGAGAAACCTGAAAAGAGAAACACTACAGATTTTCGAATTTTGCAATCCCGCTGCCAAACTAATAATCTAATGTCAGAGCACAGACGTGTAACATGGTGGCAACACACTGTCAGTTTTTTCAAGTGGAATGTGTACAACCCAGAATATCGAGTAGAATAATAAAGCGCGAGGTGACACCCAACCAGAGACCATTCTGTTCGCCCGAAACTAATATCGGCATTGGAAAACTACCGTATCAGAACCGTCGACTAAAAACGGATTAAGCAAACTTCAAAACAACTATAAAGACCATTTTCGTCGAATGTGTGTTTTCCAGACCTACAAATTGAGGAGGAAGATGGGAGTAACATATCACACACAATCTCACAATTTTAAAACAAGTATCCTTAAAGTTTTATTTCAAGACATTATTATCGTCATACGATAATGGAACATAGTTGACACAGATAAAGTTCCCTAAGACTGCAGTAAATACAGATAATGCAAACTAAAGAGATCTTTAAGATCTTTCGCGTCAATATGTCCAGCAATAAAGTGAGGGGTAAACGTAAATATATATATCTCACAGAATTTAAACGCATAATTTGGTTCAAGAATTGAAGCAAAACACAGCATATATTGTTAACCGGAAAAAGGAGATACCAAGACCAAGTTCTGACACCGTTAGGAATATCTCACTCTTATTAATCTGCACTTGTCAAACCCATTTCTATATCCTAACTACACGCAGTTGTCCACAGTCGCATCAGGTTTTTCAATACATGTCATTGTAAAACATACTACCCATCGCTGGAAAATAATAGTTTTAAACCCAAACCAAACATTCCAGTTGAGCCGAAGTTTGATGTGTATCTGAATAACACTGGTTCCAAACACCACTCACCGGGATGTAGCAACACATATACACAGATACTTTTTTAATGCAGATAAGAGATAGATAGACTAGATAGAAGATAGCAATAGATAGATAGATTGAATAGATAGATAGATAGATAAGTAGATAGATAGATATATTAGATAGATAGATAGAATAGATAAGATAGATAGATAGATAAGATAGATAGATAGAGATTGACATCAGATAGATTAAATGTATAGCACAGATTTGATAAATAAGATATAAAAGAATCTGGTAAATAATTTTATAGGATACCGTAATACACATGTAGATAAAATAGATCAAATAGATAAAACTAGAATATATAATTGCATGGGAAGATAGATACAGATAGATGGATAGATTAAATAGATACAGACAGATAGAAAGATAAAAGATGGATAATATACACGGATGTTCGTTTTGTAACATCTTGATAAAATACTATTACAATTGATGGTATACAAACATACAGTCTAAAATATCCAATACTTATTAGAAACCCTCTTAGACAAATGACTGCTGCTAAAAACGCCAAACTATAGTAACGATATACATGTATATATACAAAAATTGAGCGATAAAGGATACACTTCAAAATTTTTTTCATTATCTTTAATTCCTTTACGACGATGCAATGAATGTAGATTGATCAACTTCAATTGCTCATAAAACGGTTAAATGAAACGAAATCGTGACTTTTCAAAGGCAGCTTCCTGCAAGAGTGAACACAAAAGACACGTACGAAAATCAACCGGAAGAAATCCGACAAATGGCCAAGGTTGAAATAGTTATCAATATCGAACCACACTCAACGTACCGATTGACAACACGATCGCATAGATTTTTAGACGTGAAATCTTGTG
>JZLH01S0036845.1:36671-51458 GCA_001188425.1 Eucidaris tribuloides
AATTCATTTAAAAATATACAATACATATCTGAAAATTTCATGCAAATCCATGGGGATAATTTGATTGCACTAACATGACGTTAACACCATGTACTCTCTACACCATTTACACCAAATCTATAGTCCAATAACCCCGTGACCATAAGGTTTATTACTTTACCGAAATTTTACGGAATCGACGCAAACCCCTGATCATAAATCCGACCAAACGAATATGTCGCTCGGGGCGCCTCTCTCCTCACCATCGCGATCTCAGCCCGCTAGCTTGGCTCTCGCCTCACTCTCTCGGCTGTTGACTGTGAGTTGCCTTCAAATTCGCACGTAGTTTTCTCACCATTGCGTTAGCTCCCGCATAGCCTTAGTCTGTCATTCACCGGTTTGTCCTCTGTGTAAACACGTCTACCGCGTGTGAATGTATGACTGCAAGAGACAGAGCGTATACTGATTCGATTTTTTTTCTTTCCACCAAAGACGGATCTTATGCAATTCTATACCGTATAGTGAAGTACACTACCATATTATACTGTGGAATAAAACTGCTACACAATAATTCATTAAAAATATGCAGAAAAGTAATTACTGCGGAATGTTTATAAAGTTATCATCAACAAAAAAAAAATCTACACCTTTAAATATACTCAGATTGATTATAAGATCACTGTGTTTTGCAATAATTGTTATGAGCTAAAATTTTAGTATATACTATATTATATTAATTTATCGATTCGTGAGCTATATCCGTCATAACATTATGTTTTACATGTAATAATGCCTTTTAGAATGTATGTATGTGACGAATTATGTGAGACTGAAGATATGATATTTTTTTTTCATATCCGCTATATTGACAAAATTGGCCTCTGCTACTTGACGTCAGATATTTTTTCAAACTCCTTTCATTGATATCATTAATGATCAAAGTAAATACTTTCACCCGCCTAATTCGGTTTTTGTATTCTTGCTGAGTATGCATTTGCTAGAAAATTCATAAAACTCTGCTATTCGCAAACTCTTAGAGTTTATCGTCATTGGTATATCATGTAGTCAAATACACATTGTTACCATTAATTTCTTTTGGATATGCGATTAACCTAATCATACACGATGCTGCTGGGTTATGCATTGACCCAGCGTCAACGTTGATTATTATCATGAAAATTATTCAGATATATAAAGTGCTTGAATGACTTTCGGGAATTGGCAGTATTTGGCACTTCCATCAAGAATGTTTGCATTGATATTCGTGATATTCATACATCACGTGACCCAAAATTTCTAACAACGACAGTAAAGTCTATCATACTAAAATATGTTGTCATATCGGCATATAAACTTAATTTTCTAATAACCACCATTCATTTCAGATGGCTTAATTGCTCACTTGAAAAATGGTAGTGAAGCTTAAAAACTGTGGTATATGTACAAAAAGCAACTTAGACCTCATAAAGTGATTTTCAAATCGCTTACTATTTTTGATTTTTGATTTGATTTGATTTGATTTTATTAATTGTAAGAGAAAAGTAATCGTTTAAAGACGCTGAAGATTGAAGCAATGAAATATTATATAAATCTCAACCTGGCTTGTTTATCTCAAACTCGTATTAGCACGTGTTTGCGATTATTGATCAAAATAAATAAGATTATAGAATCATTAAAATGAATTGTCGGTGAGATGCAAATGATAATCTGTTTAAGTATGTTGAACACATTTATTCATCAGTTTTTTTTGATACGCATGTTAGAATGGTTTCACTACTCGTAGGAAAAACTGCTCCAATCTTTTGCGGATCACGCGTTGATTGAATGCTGGAAGACATGGTTGTTGATCCTGATCGCGGGTCAACTGGTCTCAAAACTCTTCAAAATATCACTACACCAAAAAAGGAATGGCATTAGATATTTTAATTGTGTCCAGTGTATTAATACTGGCCCCCGGCGATTAGGAGGGAACAGCATGACGGAGAACAACCCCAAACTTCCCACAGATGCGCACTGTTGCAAAGATTAGACCCGGCCGTGGTCGACGATATGCACGGTTCTTGACTTTGCACGTGGCCTAAATATCCCTAGTATAACCGTGCGCAATGCTCAGTTCAGCGCTGGGGGTAAAACACGACAATGAGCTATTCAGTCTCGACGTGGGGCCTTAAAAAAAAAAAAATCGCAGTCACTTACACGGCGTTTTTTGCGAAACGAACTCATGTTACCAATTCCTTTTGGTGTTGTGCATATTATTGTAATTCGTGTACACGTATACAGTTTGTGGTGTGTGTATAAGATCACGAGGGCATAGCAGAGCACCGCGATGTGTGCAAAGAACCCAAATATTGAATCAGATTCTCTTTCTAATTTGATATGTAGTTTTCATTCATGAAATCGTTTTAATCCGCGTCTGACGTGCATTTTAATCACGGAACGGTTTATATATCTCGCTAGATCGCACGTGTGCCCGCCATTTCGACTTCCTGAAAATGATACGCGTACCTGGTCTAGTGTTTCATGTAGATTTAAGTGAAATCATTGCATTTAACGAAAAATGGGACGTTGGTTCGACCTCAATAAATTGTCCTGATATTATAACTTCTAAAACTTTTTTTTTACCCCAGGAATTGAGAAAATGGTACCAAGAACAATAAAAATCGTAACAGTTGAGAAACCTCCGAGAGGACTGATTTTTAAAGTTTCCCTATAATCGAAACGAAAAAATAAACCCTCACAAAGTTTAAAAACTAAAACCAAGTGTGTTGTCGAGAGTGTCGAAACTTAGCAAGCTGGGTATGATTGAACACCCACAAATATAACTTCTTTACGAAAAGTTTCACCTTGAACACCTTTTAGCTAAACACCATTCCGTTCGGTGTCTATAATGCAACACCTGGTCCAAGATTAGATAGATGGATAGTATGCATAGACATAGATAGATAGACAGAAAGATAGATAGATAGATCGATCGATCGATCGATATAGATAACAGATAGATAGATAAATAAATAAATAAATAAATAAATAAAAATGAATAAATAAATATGTAGATAGATAAACAGATAGATAAATAGATAGATATACAGATAGATAGGTGATGGATAGATGTAGATAGATAGATGAACAGATATATAGATAGATAGATAGAACTAGATAAATAAATAAATAAATAAATAGATACATGTAAATAAATATATAGATAGATGGATAGCTATATGGATAGATTGATAGAAAATAGATAGAAAGCTAATTATCATTATACTAAACTGTAAGTCTTTCCCTGTAATGTTCCTATAGGTTTAGAATTGCAGATCAAGTAACATTTGATATACTTATTCAACATTTACTTTTGAAGTTGCAAAAAAAATACTTTGAAATGTGAAATTGCTTCACCTTTAGATTTTTAGAAATGCATTAATACCAAATCAGTGAAATATTACCACAAATAAATTGAAATAAAAAAAAAAGACAGCAACAGTTACAAATGTGAAGTGATTGCTCATTATGAAAGCCGTTGATAAATTACCGGATTAAAATAAATCAACCTCTTATTGAACCCACTTTTTCGCAGTTTTAATGTTCGTGAGTTGACAGAAATGATTGTCATTCAAGCAGCTCGCACTACAACCCCGTTTAGCAGCGAGCAGCCCCTTTTTATCGTGTTCACGTATGATGTGATCTTTGCTCTTGTTATGGTATGGAGCTCAGCGAAGGCGTAACGCGCGCGTGATCGGACTACAGAATGACGATATCAAATTAACGCAGACAACAAACATGCGCGCACACACACACCATACGCACCACACACACACACATACAAAAGTTACAAACAACTGATTTAGGCCACGCGTTGTCAGACCTACATATATATATATCTGGCCGCCCACGACCGTCGGCTTGGGGTTGGTTGAGCAAATGAAAGACAAAGCTCTTGAATAAATGCGATGAGGGTCGGGGAACGCTTTTGCCACAGCCTGCTCGAGTGCCCGCGTAAGTGGTTTGCGCACGTAGTGCTTAGCGGGCGATGCGGGGCATTAAGGCCTTGTGCACACCCCAAAAGAGTCCTTGTCGCACTGTGACTCACGTTATGCCGGAGGATTAGCGCCTTCCCCGCACCATGTCGCAACATACCAGGACCCCAAATTGTACTTCACCATTTGACAAGAAAAAGACAGATATTTCACTCCAAGCATGGCGATATCTGATCACTTCAAATGGCTCAGAGCGATATAGATTATTAAGGAACAATCGTTCTATTATTATACGCGGTAGAGATAATATCGCCAATCAACTCGACGATATTTAGCCCCCTAAAAAAATGAATAGTCATCATTGTTCAGATTTTCTTCCAAAATTGTGATTGACAGGTTGTCATAGAAATTCCTCTGACAAACCATTTAATCTCCGAAAATCGATAATAACCTCATTTGTATTTATTGAATCAAACACCGATGACCGTACATTCTGATACAAATTTGTTTAAACGAACTATCACACAACTGCGCTTTGTTCTCAAGCATGCAATTAATAGAATAGGTAAAACATAGTTTGTTAGTGCTAACGCACAATACGATAACACTTTTGATTTTGATTATATCATGCAATAGTATTATCTCATTATACGTGTCATTATACGTTCAACACATAATTACGAGAGAGGTGATAGCATGGTGAGTAGCTGCAGCCTGAGTGATATGAACGCCGCTGCTCTCGGCATGATTGTCCTGAAGAGCTGATGGCCATTGTGTGAAAATTAGAGAAACAGGAATATACGGTCTCTGTGCTCGCAAAACTCTGAACATGGCCTGTATCTACGAATAAAATTATATTCGAGGTTAGTCAATTATTTTGGAATATTCTGTTTACATCCCAGTTGTCATAGTGTCAAATGATTAGAAGGAGGAGGAGGAGGAGGAGAAGAAGAAGAAGCAGAAGAAGAAGGAGGAGAAGAAGAAGAAGGAAGAAGAAGAAGAAGAAGGAAGAGAAGAAGAAGAAGAAGAAGAAGAAGAAGAAAGAAGAAGAAGAAGCACATTTTAGCGCAGCTAGTTGCCTGACTGAACGAAGTGATGTCACACATGATGATAATGACGACGATGATTGTTGTTTATCATTATTACTGTGATTCTACTACTACTGATACTACTACTACTACTACTTACTACTACTACTACTATACTACTACTACTACTACCACTACTACTACTACTACTACTACTAGGTTAATAAACTATTACTACTATATACTACTATTTACTACTACTATATACTACTTATACTACTATCTACTTACTACTACTACTACTACTACTACTACTACTACTACTACTCTACGGTTACTACCACCACAACTAAACAAGCACAATAGTAGTGGTGTAGAAAGAAGTATAAAATTACGGTAGAAGTACAAATACTACTAGTAGTAGTAGTAGCAGGAAGAGGTATAGTAGTAGAATAGAATAGTAGTAGTAGAAGGTAGTAATAGTAGTAGTAGTGGTCGTCGTAGATATAGAGTAGTAACAACGGCATTTGATAGTAAAACTGCTACTGCTGCCAAATATAAATGTTGCTATATTACAACCATACAATAACGTTCACTCCTGCTTCCCGTACTTACTGCTAATAAGAACAAAAGGATTCGAGGAAAACATTTTCGTTCATATCATATTTACTTTAATTTGTAATATAGTTTATGATAATACATTTATGTTACTGTCCTTATTTCTTTTGCAGGACATCACCGCAATCCAACCTGAACAGTTCCTAAGTGCCAACCCATCAGTTCAAAACATGATCGCAAGAAACAAAACCCACATCACGAAAAAATATGACAGCTCCCACGAACAGGGCCTCTCATAATATCAAATAATGATATGGAGCTTCTCAAGTCGGTTTATGTTGAATAAAATGATCCTCATGTACGATACATTTCTCCTCACATTAAAATATTCCCAAGGCTTGAAACAAAAATTAGCGCATTTAGTATCGACCACTTCAAACGGAATCTAAGACTCGAAAAGCATTCCCATTTTTTTTGGTTAAATATAGAATCATCTTGAATTATTGTCATACGGAAGGCTGTGTCGTGGCAAATCGAGAAGGATACAGTTACAGTTCAAACCGCATCGACAAAATATGACAAGTAGGATTAAAAATTCAGCTGACTAAATTGTTGGTCCGCTGATGGTGGCGCGCTGTTGCGGTCCACTAGAAATGCCAACTCGTCAATTTTTGTTCGGTGGGTCGTGTTTCGCGGCTCGCGCGCAATATTCATAACTTGTAGTGCGGACGTTTTGTTTCTTGATACATGGTCGTAGAGTTTATTACGTATTCACCATTCATCCGGCGCAACATACTCCAAATCATCTTCAGAATAATATTATACAACACACTTACAACTAAGTGAAACCGATATTGGCAAAAGGCAGGCAGACGCCGTCAACGGATTGTTGTGCCTTTCGTAATAAAAGGCAGATCAGAAACAAAAATATATTAACAAGAAGGTAAGAAAAAATGTAACTACCCCTGTATAATTTTACGTATTTAGATTGTAATATCGTAATAAGAATCAGTAACTTCATGATTGGAATAGTGAAATGCATTATGCCAGTTTTGATTCAAGATTAGAAAGGTTACGAATATCCAATTTAAAAAACTGTAAAACATTTAAAACATTATTTGCATTTTAATGATTACAAACCTTCTTCCAAAATTGACTGCATTAGAATAATCGCTATTTTTCCATGACAGTTAAATTATGTGTCACATATTATTATAATGATAATTAAGTTGCTCAAAGTATTTAATCTAACTCCCGTCACACTGCAGCAGCAGCAACAACAACAATAAAACCCAAAACGACAAGCGAACAAAAAACAGACAAAAATCATATAAAACAAACCAAAATCACCAGACAGTCACAGTATATGTGGTAAGAAGATTTACATACGTTGTTTCCCTTCAATTCAACACATTTTAATTCGAGTACAATAAATTATTTGATTTTCATGTGCATCATTTTTTTTTTTTAATCTCCAATTCATTTGACAAATTAAAACAAACCCGACTAGCAAAATTAGGCGTACCATTGTTTCGAAACTTACCTTCCCATACAATAAATTTGGTCGTAAGTGTGGTAAAGGATCACAATAAAAACAACGGATTAATAACAATTGAAGTCATGCAGTTTCGACTCGAGTACGACATCTCAGATCAAGTTCAAGGTGTTTTCCGCCATAAATCTCGCCATCTTCCTTTCTTGCCGCTAAAACACCATTGATCAGTTTCCCTATTGACGAGCACACGATAAGCCATGGACCGCACGAGTGCTGAAACATGGCGCTCGAAAAGTGTTCTTCACCCGGTTGTCTTTTCGCAAGTAGAGACTCTCGTCAATATATCAGGTAAACGTTTCCGGATTGCAATTATTAAATATATAATTTCAACACTTTGACGAGTCTGAAAGCCAACGCTTGGAAGAAATCTATTACAAAACTTGTGTACCGTTATAGACTCCCGGATGAAGTTAATAGCGCTGTACGGTGACAGAAAGTATACGATGTCCACTTGATATTTTTTCCCGAGTTGTAACTGTGAGCTTGCTGTGTGAATAAGTTATCCAATTTAGAAACTCGATACTGTTATCTCCGATAAATTTTTCACCAGCGGTGAAAATACATGTCAGCGCCCCGTCCTTTCACTTCAAACTGCTTGACAAGGCACACATTCCTTAAGACTTTACCTACCACACCAAGAATTTCACGTCTTAAAATCTATGGATTCGTGTTGTAATGTAGTGAGTGGGTCAATATTGAATAACTATTTCAACCTTGGGCCATTTTGTCGGATTTTCTTCCGAGTTTGATTCTTGTACGTGTCTTTCTCGTGTCATCTTGCAGGAAGCTGCTTTGAAAAGTCACGATTTCGTTTCATTTAACCGGATTTTATGACAATTGAAGTTGATCATCTACATTCATGGCAGCGGTGTCGCCGGTGTTTTCCAGACCTACATATTGAGAGGAAGATGGGGACGTACATATATGACAATCTCACAATTTAAAGTTTTTAAGTTTTATTTCAAGACATTTATTATCGTCATACGATAATGGAACACTGAGTTTTTGACACAGATTTGTGAAAAGTTCCCTACCAGACTGTCGAGTAAATACAGATTAAGCGAACTTGAGAGAATTTTAAGATCTTTCCGTCAAATGTATGTTTTCTCCAGCAATAAGTGAGGGGCAGATGGGGACGTTTATAATATATAATAATCTCACGAGTTTAAAACAAGCACTAATTTGGTTTCAAGAATTGATGCAAACACAGGCATTATTGTTAAACGAAAAGGAATACCAAAACCAAGTTCTGACACCGTTATGTGAAATATCCCACTTCCTTTTTATTTGCAAATCGTGACTCAAAACGTCGAGTTGTTCCATACAGTCGCATAGTTTTTCAATACATGTCATTTGTAAAACATACACATGCTGGAAAATATAGTTTTAAACCAAACCAAACATTCAGTTGGCTGAAGTTTGTGTGTATCTTGAAAACACGGTTTCAACACCCACTCACGGATGTACACACATATACACAGACACTTTTTAGCAGATAGAGATAGATAGATAGATAGATAGATAGATAGATAGATAGATAGATAGATAGATAGATAGATAGATAGATAGATGTATATAGACAGATTGATAATGTAGATATAAAGATGGGTAAATATTTTATATGGATACCGTAGATACACATGTAGATAAATAGATAAATAGATATATAGATTGATGGGAGATTGATAGATAAATAGATACATACAGACAGACAGATAGAAAGCTAGAAAGATGGATAGTATACATGGATGTTTCGTTTTGTACATTTTGATAAAATACATGTACAATGATGGTATACAAACATACAGTTCTAAAATATCCAATACTTATTAGAAACCCTTCTAGTACAAATGACTCTGCTAAAAGCCAAACTAGTAATAGATAATGTATTACATACAAAATTGAGCGATAAAGGGATACACCTCAAATATTTTTCATTTAATCTTTAATTTCCTTTACGACGATGTCATGAATGTAGATGATCAACTTCAATTGTCATAAAATCGGTTAAATGAAACGAAATCGTGACTTTTCAAAGCAGCTTCCTGCAAGATGACACGAGAAAGACACGTACAAGAATCAAACTCGGAAGAAAATCCGACAAAATGGCCCAAGGTTGAAATAGTTATTCAATATTGACCCACTCGATACCATTACAACACGAATCCATAGATTTTAGACCTGAAATTCTTGGTGTGGTAGGTAAAGTCTTAAGGAATGTGTGCCTTGTCAAGCAGTTTGAAGTGAAAGGACGGGGGCGCTGACATGTATTTTCACCGCTGGTGAAAAATTTATCGGAGATAACAGTATCGAGTTTCTAAATTGGATAACTTATTCACACAGCAAGCTCACAGTTACAACTCAGGGAAAAATATCAAGTGGACATCGTATACTTTCTGTCACCGTACAGCGCTATTAACTTCATCCGCGAGTCTTAGACGGTACACAAGTTTTTGTAATAGATTTCTTCCAAGCGTTGGCTTTCAGCACGTCGTCAAAGTGTTTTGAAATTATATATTTAATAATTGCAATCCGGAAACGTTTACCTGATATATTGACGAGAGTCTCTACTTGCGAAAAGACAACCGGGTGAAGAACACTTTTCGAGCGCATGTTTCAGCACTCGTGAGGTCCATGGCTTATCGTGTGCTCGTCAATAGGGAAACTGATCAATGGTGTTTTAGCGGCAAAGAAAGGAAGATGGCGAGATTTATGGGCGGAAAAACACCTTGAACTTGATCTGAGATGTCGTACTCGAGTCGAAACTGCATGACTTCAATTGTTATTAATCCGTTGTTTTTATTGTGATCCTTTACCACACTTACGACCAAATTTATTGTATGGGGAAGGTAAGTTTCGAAACAATGGTACGCCTAATTTTGCTAGTCGGGTTTGTTTTAATTTGTCAAATGAATTGGAGATTTAAAAAAAAATGATGCACATGAAAATCAAATAATTTATTGTACTCGAATTAAAATGTGTTGAATTGAAGGGAAACAACGTATGTAAATCTTCTTACCACATATACTGTTGACTGTCTGGTGATTTTGGTTTTGTTTATATGATTTTTGTCTGTTTTTTGTTCGCTTGTCTGTTTGGGGTTTTATTGTTGTTGTTGCTGCTGCTGCAGTGTGACGGGAGTTAGATTAAATACTTTGAGCAACTTAATTATCATTATAATAATATGTGAACACATAATTTAACTGTCATGGAAAAATAGCGATTATTCTAATGCAGTCAATTTTGGAAGAAGGTTTGTAAATCATTAAAATGCAAAATAATGTTTTAAATGTTTTTACAGTTTTTAAATTGGATATTCGTAACCTTTCTAATCTTGAATCAAAACTGGCATAATGCATTTCACTTATTCCAATCATGAAGTTACTGATTCTTATTACGATATTACAATCTAAATACGTAAAATTATACAGGGGTAGTTACATTTTTTCTTACCTTCTTGTTAATATTTTTGTTTCTGAATCTGACCTTTTATTACGAAAGGCACAACAATCCGGTTGACGGCGTCTGCCTGCCTTTTGCCAATATCGGTTTCACTAGTTGTAAGTGTGTTGTATAATATTATTCTGAAGATGATTTGGAGTATGTTGCCGGATGAATGGTGAATACGTAATAAACTCTACGACCATGTATCAAGAAACAAAACGTCCGCACTACAAGTTATGAATATTGCGCGCGAGCCGCGAAACACGACCCACCGAACAAAAATTGACGAGTTGGCATTTCTAGTGGACCGCAACAGCGCCGCCACCATCAGCGGACCAACAATTTAGTCAGCTGAATTTTTAATCCTACTTGTCATATTTTGTCGATGCGGTTTGAACTGTAACTGTATCCTTCTCGATTTGCCACGACCAGCCTTCCGTATGACAATAATTCAAGATGATTCTATATTTAACCAAAAAAAAATGGGAATGCTTTTCGAGTCTTAGATTCCGTTTTGAAGTGGTCGATACTAAATGCGCTAATTTTTGTTTCAAGCCTTGGGAATATTTTAATGTGAGGAGAAATGTATCGTACATGAGGATCATATTTTATTCAACATAAACCGACTTGAGAAGCTCCATATCATTATTTGATATTATGAGAGGCCCTGTTCGTGGGAGCTGTCATATTTTTTTTCGTGATGTGGGTTTGTTTCTTGCGATCATGTTTTGAACTGATGGGTTGGCACTTAGGAACTGTTCAGGTTGGATTGCGGTGATGTCCTGCAAAAGAAATAAGGACAGTAACATAAATGTATTATCATAAACTATATTACAAATTAAAGTAAATATGATATGAACGAAAATGTTTTCCTCGAATCCTTTTTGTTCTTATTAGCAGTAAGTACGGGAAGCAGGAGTGAACGTTATTGTATTGGTTGTAATATAGCAACATTTATATTTGGCAGCAGTAGCAGTTTTACTATCAAATGCCGTTGTTACTACTCCTATATCTACGACGACCACTACTACTACTATTACTACTTCTACTACTACTATATTACTACTTCTACTACTATTACTCTTCTGCTACTACTACTACTAGTAGTATTTGTACTTCTACCGTATTTTTATACTTCTTTTACTACCACCACTACTATTGTGCTTGTTGTAGTTGTGGTGGTAGTAACCGTAGAGTAGTAGTAGTAGTAGTAGTAGTAGTAGTAGTAGTAGTAGTAGTAGTAGAAGTAGTAGTACTAGTAGTGTTAGTAGTAGTAATAGTAGTAGTATAGTAGTAATAGTTTTATTAACCTAGGTAGTAGTAGTAGTAGTAGTAGTGGTAGTAGTAGTAGTAGTAGTAGTAGTAGTAGTAGTAGTAGTAGTAGTAGTAGTAGTAGTAGTAGAATCACAGTAATAATGATAACAACAATCATCGTCGTCATTATCATCATTGTGACATCAACTTCGTTACAGTCAGGCACTAGCTGCGCTAAAATGTGCTTCTTCTTCTTCTTCTTCTTCTTCTTCTTCTTCTTCTTCTTCTTCTTCTTCTGCTTCTTCTTCTTCTCCTCCTCCTCCTCCTCCTTCTAATCATTTGACACTATGACAACTGGGATGTAAACAGAATATTCCAAAATAATTGACTAACCTCGAATATAATTTTATTCGTAGATACAGGCCATGTTCAGAGTTTTGCGAGCACAGAGACCGTATATTCCTGTTTCTCTAATTTTCCACACAATGGCCATCAGCTCTTCAGGACAATCATGCCGAGAGCAGCGGCGTTCATATCACTCAGGCTGCAGCTACTCACCATGCTTATCACCTCTCTCGTAATTATGTGTTGAACGTATAATGACACGTATAATGAGATAATACTATTGCATGATTATATCAAAATCAAAAGTGTTATCGTATTGTGCGTTAGCACTAACAAACTATTGTTTTACCTATTCTATTAATTGCATGCTTGAGACAAAAGCGCAGTTGTGTGATAGTTCGTTTAGACAAATTTGTATCAAGAATGTACGGTCATCGGTGTTTGATTCAATAAATACAAATGAGGGTTATTATCGATTTTCGGAGATTAAATGGTTTGTCAGAGGAATTTCTATGACAACCTGTCAATCACAATTTTTGAAGAAAATCTGAAAATGATGACTATTCATTTTTTTAGGGGGCTAATATCGTTGAGTTGATTGGCGATATTATCTCTACCCGTATAATAATAGAACGATTGTTCCCTTAATAATCTATATCGCTCTGAGCCATTTGAAGTGATCAGATATCGCCATGCTTGGAGTGAAATATCTGTCTCTTTTCTTGTCAAATGGTGAAGTACAATTTGGGGTCCTGGTATGTTGCGACATGGTGCGGGAAGGCGCTAATCCTCCGGCATAACGTGAGTCACAGTGCGACAAGGACTCTTTTGGGGTGTGCACAAGGCCTTAATGCCCCGCATCGCCCCGCTAAGCACTACGTGCGCAAACCACTTACGCGGCACTCGAGCAGGCTGTGGCAAAGCGTTCCCCGACCCTCATGCATTTATTCAAGAGCTTTTGTCTTTCATTTGCTCAACCAACCCCAAGCCGACGGTCGGTGGGCGGCCAGATATATATATATGTAGGTCTGACAACCGTGCCTAAATCAGTTGGTTTGTAACTTTTGTATGTGTGTGTGTGTGGTGCGTATGTGTGTGTGTGTGCGCGCATGTTTGTTGTCTGCGTTAATTTGATTATCGTCATTCTGTAGTCCGATCACGCGCGCGTTACGCCTTCGCTGAGCTCCATACCATAACAAGAGCAAAGATCACATCATACGTGAACACGATAAAAAGGGGGCTGCTCGCTGCTAAACGGGGTTGTAGTGCGAGCTGCTTGAATGACAATCATTTCTGTCAAACTCACGAACATTAAAACTGCGAAAAAGTGGGTTCAATAAAGAGGTTGATTTATTTTAATCCGGTAATTTATCAACCTTTCATAATGAGCAATCACTTCACATTTGTAACTGTTGCTGTCTTTTTTTTATTTCAATTTTAATTTGTGGTAATATTCACTGATTTGGTATTAATGCATTTCTAAAAAATCTTAAAGGTGAAGCAATTTCACATTTCAAAGTATTTTTTTTGCAACTTCAAAAGTAAATGTTGAATAAGTATATCAAATGTTACTTGATCTGCAATTCTAAACCTATAGGAACATTACAGGGGAAAGACTTACAGTTAGTATAATGATAATTAGCTTTCTATCTATTTTTCTATCAATCTATCCATATAGCTATCCATCTATCTATATATTTATTTACATGTATCTATTTATTTATTTATTTATCTATCTATCTATCTATCTATCTATATATCTGTTCATCTATCTATCTACATCTATCCATCTACCTATCTATCTGTATATCTATCTATTTATCTATCTGTTTATCTATCTACATATTTATTTATTCATTTATTTATTTATTTATTTATTTATTTATTTATCTATCTATCTGTTTATCTATATCGATCGATCGATCGATCTATCTATCTATCTTTCTGTCTATCTATCTATGTCTATGCATCTATCCATCTATCTATCTTGGACCAGGTGTTGCATTATAGACACCAACGGAATGGTGTTTAGCTAAAAGGTGTTCAAGGTGAAACTTTTCGTAAAAGAAGTTATATTTGTGGTGTTCAAATCATACCCAGCTTGCTAAGTTTCGACACTTCGACAACACACTTGGTTTTAGTTTTTAAACTTTGTGAGGGTTTATTTTTCGTTTTAGATTATAGGGAAGACTTTAAAAAATCAGTCTCCTCGGAGGTTTCTCAACTGTTACGATTTTTATTGTTCTTGGTACCCATTTTCTCATTCCTGGGGTAAAAAAAAAGTTTTAGAAGTTATAATATCAGGACAATATTATTGAGGTCGAACCAACGGTCCCATTTTTCGTTAAATGCAATGATTTCACTTAAATCTACATGAAACACTAGACCAGGTACGCCGTATCATTTTCAGGAAGTCGAAATGGCGGGCACACGTGCGATCTAGCGAGATATATAAACCGTTCCTGATTAAAATGCACGTCAGACCGCGGATTAAAACGATTTCATGAATGAAAACTATATCAAAATTAGAAAGAGAATCTGATTCAATAATTGGGTCTTTGCACACATCGCGTGCTCTGCTATGCCCTCGTGATCTTATACACACACCACAAACTGTATACGTGTACACGAATTACAATAAATATGACAA
>JZLH01S0036846.1:1519-17651 GCA_001188425.1 Eucidaris tribuloides
AAAAAAAAACCACATAATTTGACGCTTTCTCTCTCAAACATACTCAAACGTAGTTCGGTCACAGTTGGGGGTTTTACGTTGTTTTGTTGTATTCTTTCATTTCACTTCATTTCATATTGCCTCATTGCCTCAGGCTAAATGGACTCGCATATCATCGCACCTTTACATTCCAAATTCCTGATCCTTTAATTGTCCTATAAGGTAGAATGACTTCTGCCGATACTGCCTAAGCTGACATATTGTACGGCATATGTTTCCAAGTACACAATGATCTTGCATTTTAATTATTGTTGATGTACAAAATAACCTTAATTATTTTGGTATAATCTCATGTAGATAGTGATGAAGCCGGTCAAGCAACCCAAGAGAAAAGTCATCCCTTTGCAGCTAGACGGGCTTTTAAAATGTCACATTCGCATAGGCCTAAATTATTCATTTTGGAAATAATTATTACTGGATTATATATGAGCTTAAACTTCGGCTGATGAGTTTTGCATTAGAATTAAAGCAAACCAAACAGACATCAGCGAGGAAATAGATACATATCCTTTCCTGAAAGGTGAAGTTTTAAGTTCCAAGAGTGACACAATGACCTTCTGAGATCCGATGTCGTTGTCAATGTCTGGGAACATTCGCTGGTATACTACAACTCCTCTGGCGATCGTTATGTCTGCTCCTATCACCTTATTCAGTATCGTCTTTGTATGGCATGTGATCGTAAGAATTCTTCTAGTTCTTAAAGGTAGGGGTGTGGTGCTGAATGGGAAACGGAGCAGAAATATAAAAGACAAACGAAGCTGCTGGCAAATTGTGCGACCAAAATGGATCTATCTGGACGAACATGATGTAGAATGTGCATAGTCTATACATACCCGGGACCATAACAGTTTTAAAGACGTGTTTCGGTCAAAGCAAATTATTTTATTTTCATACTTTTGACTGAATAACTTAAAATACAAGTTAACAATGACCACAGTTTAAAAAAATGTGAGCTACATAATCCCCCATGCTCTTAGAAGTGTCTCTGATAGGGTCTAATAATGAAGCTTTTAAAAAATTGTACTTTTAAAATGATTTAGTGCTTTATAAAAGTGAAAATCTATGAGTACTCAGGGTGACCGAATTCACCTTGCCCATTTCCTAGGCTGTATTATACTCCAGCGCAGTGTTAATTCCAAGGGTGATGTTTATTCATGTATATCTCGCCAGTGGCAGCATAACTTCCCAAAGTTTTGTATACTAGGATGTTTAATTGTAACTCAAATACATGTTTAATTTCATCATTTTATCTTATTATTCTATTCCCCTTTTCCGCCACGTCTCTTCTCTTTCAACTTCTTCCTGCTTCTATTCCTGCTTCTCCTCCTCCTCCTCCTCATTCATCATTGTAGCGGTACTAGACGTAGTACTAGTAGCACTGGTATCATCATTCATCGTCATCATCACCATCACCAACATCATCACCACACCATCATCATAATCATCATCATCATCATCGAAATGATGTATCAATGGACCATGTATACATATTTTAAAAAGAACGCAAGTTAGATTTAATCAGAATTCGCCCATGTCAATAAACCATACATAATGTCACCCTGGCACATCAATTTATCTTTGACACTGTTCGAAATTGATATAGCAATATTAACCTCTTTTCATCCCATCGCACACTATGACCCTTGAACTTTGACATGAGATTGACATGAAACGGCATTAGCGTTTCCATCACGATCGAAATTTGCCAAGATTAGCGAATACCTTCAGCAATTCACGAGTCATCATAGCAACGAAGCTGATGACGGATCAGGTGACTCTTGACATTTTGACCTTTTGCTTAAGTCTAATCAATTTATTTCATTGTCATATCTTCTGGTAATTTCCCCCGCTTTGGATCTTGATGTATTTTGTTAGTCTTCATTAATTCGATACTTGAGTTTACTGATGTATAGGGGTATTTACCCCCTATCCCCCGGGCGTTTCCCCGTTAAATTTCCCTACTGCTGCAGATATTAAATTTCATCTTCCATCTATCACATTTCATTACGAGACGGGCAGTTAAGCCTATACCCGAACAAACGTGAGGTATGTAGCTTCGTTGGATTATCGTGTAATATTCTCAACATATTCTGCGTTTTCTTATATTCTTTATGATTGCGCTCTTGGAAAGGGGCAAACAAAATAGTCCAGGATGAATGAACTAGTGACATTGGCAGCTTATCACGTCTGAAACCAATAAATATGTTTACAGCAGAAGTGCAAGGTGTAACATATTACTTTCCTGAGATTTACTTTCCTTTTCATTCTTGTCTGATTTGTATTTAAATTCCTGGAAACACATTCACTTTAGTTTGGTTGCATGAACCTCTTCTTTCACTCGGGAGTGGGCGAAATAGGTTTCTCCTTAATAATTTGGTGGCCGTCGCTCACCATCATCAGTATTTCCATCATCATTTTCATCACAGGCACCATCACTGCAATAAAACAAAATACAGAAAACAAAAGCCCAACGAACATTGTGGTCACCCGACTTTGAAATGAGTCTAATTGAGTGATTTGAGTCACGCAAGGAAACAGCATCATACTTGACCCCAATTTGGATCACATTGGAAGAAAGTCTCTCCGTTTCCAGGTAACCCATTTTCCGAGTCACGGCCAATCTGACTCCAGATTTGTATGAGAAAATTCCCGTCACATCACCGTCACATCATCGTCACATCACCGTCACATCATCGTCACATCACCGTCACTGGCGTCACATCACCATCAAATCTTGTTCACCATGTTTGTCATTGTCCGCACCATCATCGCCACCGTTTAGAGAATGTATGTTTGAACCTTCGTCCTACTAACGTGTCATTTCTCCATGCTCTGTCTTTTAGTTTTCGAACAGTGGGTTGTAATGCTGATCATTCATGTTTTTTTTTTCATAGTACTCTTCTGACATTCACAAAGAATGTTTTAATATTTATCATTGCGTGAAACATCATCAAATGCACCATGGGGTTATATATACATTCATGCACGCCACAAATTGATTTAGCTCTTAACTTTATATATAAATTTCGTTAAACAATATTTCGGAGCCCGCTTTACCCCTCAGTGGGGGCAACCCAACCCCCACGATGACCCTTTCATATCTTGGCATGACCTCATTTTCAAGTTGAAATTGCAGCACATTCGCGGTTGCATGGTTGCCAGTTCCAATCAACACATTGTAAATGAGAAATTGCAGCACTCAATTCTTCGCGAGTGTAATACCTAAATTAAGGAAGATTGCCCCTGTAAGAATCTCCGCGTTTTAAAGTTGGACAACTTCTTTAACCATGTACTAAACTGCTATGTTTATTTTATGTAAATGTGGGAAATGGAGACTAGATTAGTCAAATCGTGTATTAGGAAGAATTTACAACGCGGTTTCTGAGGAAAGGGGCGAATGTTACATGAACAGATTGACCGACAACGAAAATATAGAGGTGATATGAACAGTAAGCGGCTCTTCAAAATAACACAGATCGTAATTATTTTGTGGACATCTTGCTAAAAACGAACGGGGTTGGGGAATTTTACACTAGGAGGAAAGATTGAGGGTAAGGGGAGTAAAAGAGGAAAGGTTCTGAATTTGGAAAAAAAAATGGCAAGATGGAAGAAAAATAAACATCAGGAGATGCACCTGCTTGAAAAAGCAAGAAACGTGCAAATACGGGTACCCAATCAGCCAAGTCTACAGATGTGACATAAAGAAAGAGAAAATACAGGTATAGCCACATTTAGAAATAAAAGACGTTATAGTTTGTGATTATAGAGCAGTGATCAACTTGGGAGTAATCAATCTTCAGGTAAAAACAAATGAAATGTAAGTATGCGACACATACTAGACCAAAGCTGTTGAAATAATGAGAACATTGTGATTCGAAATGTTTTGCTAGTAAGTTTGCTTGTTTTGTTTTTGTTTGTTTGTTTGTTTGTTTGCTTACTTTTTTTTAATTGCCGGGAACGGTTTTGAGGGCAACGTAAACAATAAGCAGGATTGGTCCGTGAAATATACAATCACTTACTGGTTTTCGGGTCAAAGCATCTGCCCCCCCCCCCACCCCACCCTAACACACCACGTTTTTAATAATCTTTAAGTTACTACCGAAAGTTAATTTAATCATATGTATCAAGAACCAGAACAAAGCACACCTTTAGTTATGTCTGGAGAGCTGGACAATGGTACAAATCATTTGTCAAATATTACTAATAAGTCTGCAGTCCCAAGCCTCAATGCTTGTGAGCAAATTACTGGATGATTTGAAACGGAAGATGCTGTATGCTCATTTCATACAAACTGACACGGTTAATCTATACACGCATTCTTAAACACGGTAGTTCCTTCAGGTCATTGTACAAATGTGGAGCCCTGTACTGCATATAAAACATGAAAAAGGATAACAAATATTCTGATTATACAACGCAACAATATACACATTATTCATCAAAGTCACAGTATAAGTATATACAAACTCACTATACAAAATGCATCAGAATTGATAAGTTTATGCTTATAACATAACGGAAGATACGCAATTAAAACGGTTCGATGTTCATTCCAAAATGAATCAAAACACCTTAAAGCCACTGGCTAACATTTACCACAGTTAAAAAAAATTTGAGCTACATAATCCTCCATGGTCCAAGTGTCTTTGATAAGGTCTAAAAATGAAGCCCTGAAAAAAAATTGTATTTCAAAATTATTTAGAGCTTTAAAAAAGTGAAAATCTACAAGCATTCAAATTGACCGGATTCACCTGCCCATTTCCTCCCACAGACTTACTGTGTGCAGATCTAGGGTATTTTGTCATCCACCGGAGCAGAAATTGTTATTCATGCATACCTGGCATTGGCAGCATAACTTTCCAAAACTTTTGTAATTCTAGGGTGTTTTATTTGTCATTGACACATTGCTATTGTAGTTCAGATATCAAATTTTGACAATTTTTTAATTGAGCTCCACAATGTTAGCCTATCACTTTTAACGAATCATAAAAAAATACAATCAATCGAAAGTCAAACACTATTGCGAAACGCATGCATGTATTGTTTTATTACAATGTTATGTTTACAATCAAAAATCTATTTATTTGATGATTAATCTAAACACTACACGAAAAAAAGGGTAAAAGTCCCCTTATTCAAAGCTACCATAACTTTTTAACGAAGCAAATTTGAGCAGAAAAATTTAGCAAGGCGGTGTTTATCACACCATGCGACTAAATTCTATGCGAAAATGCGACTTGATCCGTTCTGGCATGCATGAGTGAACATGCATTAAAGGCCAAAAAGTCACTTTTCAAAAGTTCACAGGGTCGATCTCTTATGCCCAAATAATGGTGAAATAATGGGCAGTTTTGCGCTTTATTTATAAAGTGTCTCACTCAACGGCATGACATGGTTATAAAAACTCTCATGTTCGAACAAAATGTAAAGATAATATGCTGAAAAATATCGGATTTCATTTTTTTCACAAAAAACTTAACGAATTTTACAATTTCAAAATTCAGGAAGGACGGACATTTTTTTAACTTGAGCTTCACGCCTTGGCGTAAAAATATGGGCAAAAAGTGTCAGGGAAGGTGTAAGGGAAGTCAACAATAGATGATTAAACATAAATAGCACTTAAATCATTCACGCAGAAAGCAGAATTTGTCGAAACAAGTCACAAATCAGCATCAGAAACCCTTCAGACGCCTTTGGGACTTTGAAAAAGTGACATTTTTTGCCTTTAATAATATGCTCACTCAAGCATGACTTGACGGCATCCATCACATTTTCACACAGAAGTTAGGCAATGGAGTCCAGAATCACTCCTTCAAAAATTATTTTGCTCAAAAACATTTCAGTTAAAAAGATGCAGTATTTTTAATAAGGGGAACTTACTTTTTGTTGGTAGTGTTTACAATATTTCAGTGGGAGTGGAACATATTCCAAAATCTCATCAATTCCCGTAAAGACGACATACAAACGAGATTCTAAATGCTCAAACTGATCGCGTTTGTAAACAAAGACAAGGATATGCAATACCTAATGAACAATACCGTGGTCCTATATCAGTTGGTCTTGCTATGAACGTTTATTCGTTTGATTCATGTTACTATCTTGCATATGATTTTCAAGTCATCCTGAAAGCGAATCATTCAACAATATTCCAGTTTTAACAAATCTACACTAATGTGATCTTTCATACGAACTGTCTGTGATAAGGTCTAAGACTTAATCCCAGAAGAAAAATGCAGTTCTAAATGATCATTAAGTGCTTTTGAAAGTGAAAAACAATATGCGACAATTCTATAGTTTTCCCCTACGTTTCTGATGTGTTTTGTCCCCAGGACATTATTCATGTGCCAGTATCTATCTGTGCATACTCTTGCCAGTGACAGTATAACTGTCCAAAGTTTGTGTTCTACGGTGTTTATTTGTCCAATCAAACGCTATCAATGAGGCCAGATACCAAAGTTTGACAATTTTTTAAATGGGGCTTCCACAAGGTGAAATTGTGTCTTTAATTAGAGGGAGGTTACCCATTATCAGGTGTACCAAGGGCGAGACTATAGACCGCCGATATTTGGTGGTGACACGAATGGGCGGCACTTCATTCATACCTATGATTCACTGACAAGATTGCGAGGTATAGGGTTGGGGAGCGGAGCTGGAGAGCCAAAAATTGTTGACCCTGTTTCAGGTGCGAGAGTACCGAAAGTCGTCTGCTATCAGTGCTAAGCAGACTCTGAACAGTGAGAAAGGCTTCAACCTCATTATCACGTTATGTATCAAATTTCAAGTACTGACCAATGAGCTTTGGTCTCCTATATTCTTATTAAAAGGCATCGCTGAATGTTTCCAGTTTAAAGAAAACAAATCAGAACTACGTGATCCTCCGTGCTATCAGTGTATCTAAAAGTCTACATTAATGAAACCCTGAAAATTGCAATTCAAAACAAAACTGAATATCAATGAGCGACCAGCCAGTTTTCTCCATAGACTGCTGTGTTATAGATTTTTACCCCACGATATTAATCCACATGTCGATATTTAATTGTAAAATATGTTGGTATTTAGAACACAAATGTTTAAAGGTTTGTGTTGTATTGTGTTTATCTGCCCATTCAAACTTTTTTTTCAAAATGTAGGCTGGATATCAAAGTTTGTCACGTTAAAAAAGAGGATATTACAATGTTAACCATTGCCTTTAATGATCAGTGATCTGAAAAATTATCTCATGAAGTAAGCAATAGAGTGCCGAAGTGTGACGGCATTCTATAGTTAATGTAGGGGCAATACCACAATCAGGTAGGCCTACAGCATGTCGCATAGAGCGCAGTGAGTCGTGTGTTGCGGCACAAATTGTCGCCGGCGACAATTTGTGAGATAACGGTCGTGATTTATCCTCACATTTTCCTTTCAACGATTTAATGACTTTATGTTTATATTGACGTATCTAGTCCATTTTCTTAAAACAAAAGATACATGTTACAGATACATGTAGAAATGACCCTTTCCTTGTAAGATAAAGGTAGGAATATATATATATATATTTTTTTTTGGGGGGGGGTGGGGATTATGAGTTGCATAATGTGAACAATGGCTAACAAAACACCAAGGATCCAAAAGGTCAATCAAAGTGTTCACTATAACTCAACAAAGTTATCACTATCATTGGGGAGAAATGAGAGTACATACATGAGACATTCCATTAATGAATTGCCGCCCTTCAACAGAAAGCTATGCACACGGCTGAGAAAAGACCTGAGCGCCGATCGAGAAATCATTCCAACAACATACAGTCTGGAAGACTGTTCCAAACCTCAGAGCTGTGTAGATGAAGCTTCTGCATGTCTTTCTGATGGGATTTTGCAGCAGGAATCGAGACAAAGTGATGGGAACAGAAACAATTGCCCTGGCCACGTGCTTCTTTCTAGGAGCGAAGGGAGTAGTTATTTCTAAATTGTATAGTGTCCATCATACCATAAGATTCTTCTCGAGTACACCAAAAAAAGTAACATTTTAAATCTAAAAGAAACGGCGAAATTACAGTTTGGCATACTTTCGTCAAATTAGTGAAATTATAATTGCATAATTACATATTTGTGGCTCTAAGTGTGAAAAATTGGGACACGACGGACTTATCAAAGAGTGATCTTTACTCCCATCATGACACGCCACCGCCTCTCGCACTGTTCGAATCAATATTTATCGGCGTATCAGTGATGTAATGACGAAGTCTATTGATACACACACCACAATAAAGTAATTATTAACCACATTCACGAATTCGAGGGACTCGTTTAAATAGTGTAATCGGCTTTTTTATATTAGCCGACAACCGATTAACGAATGAACCTGTATCAGTGGAAACTCATGGAAAAACAAACACACGAAGATTCGGTGGTAATTGTTTTATCACGATAATAGAGCGTGGTTCGATGCATGTGAGTTTTTGTTGTTGTTGTTGTTGTTGTTGTTTTTCCAGTGGATTCAAACTCGGATTTTTCCGTGGAAATGTTAATCAAATTCTTGTGTGTAGTCTACGTAATTCTACGTTGTTGGCAACTACGTCATATATACTTAAACAAACCGCTATCAATACGTATATTCTTTCGTTGGTCATTTCCATGGAAATGCAAAAAAAAAAAAAAAAAAATCAAACATTGGAAGTAGGATGATTTGTTAAAAGGGTCATTTCCTCGGCTGTACATGTTTGCTGCACTGTTACAATGAAAACAATATTTCCCATGAATGTACCTGAAGCCTGCATCAGAATCACAGTATGCTTCTGATGAATGTCAGTATTAAAAAAGGTTTTAATTCATTTGAAGTCAAAAGAATTTATGTCGTCTGCTTATAATATCTTCCATTTCAGACCCCTTTAAAATCTGTTGAAATGAAATAATTCCAAGACAAAATGTCAGATAAATATTGCATTTTTTTTGCGACAAACTACCCGTTATATTTGTCACAAAAGTCCATATGCCTAATGACACTACAGCATATTGGTGTTTTACTTCTTGTAATTTCTCTCAGTGTCTTTTTTAACTTAAAATAAAAACCAAGCGCAACGAACTGAAAGGATATCCTACGTCACGTTGCTATAATGACTGTGAAATAAGTAATGCAGCAGATTCCTGTAATTTAAACATTATTAACTAATGTAATGATGGGATTAATTTTGTTTATAAAATATCAGTCCGATTTTGCGACCTCAAGTTGTAATGTAATATCCATACACCGGGTCTAGCTAAAAACCGGCTGACCTAGAAAAGGTACAGTGCATTTATGATCATATTCGAAATTATGGTGTCTGCACGTACATGACCTCCAGTCGGTGAATTTCTGAATATTTTGCAAGAGTGCAAAATATACCCTAAACTAAAAAAAAAAACACACAATATTTTTGAGAGAAATTAGTTTCGATGCCCCATTGGACATTAAATGTGGGAACGTGATAAGTGATTTTTGCTTATGAAAGTGTTAAGATTTTGTTAAGAAGGACTGCGATTTTTTTATAGCATGTATCTCATGTGACGTAACACTATAGAGTAATATAGTGTGAGCGATAAAAATTAAAACTCAGATTCATTCCAAAATCCAAATGTAGCTTAACATAACATAATCATTCTACATGTACTTTCATGTTGTACATTGAAACTCGGTTACGGGTGACTACTCAATTTTCTAAATTGTAATAATAATGACTTTTGTAATGCACCAAAATCCACTTAATACATGTATAGGCGCTCATTGTGCAGATACGTAAAATTACACAGGGGAACGTAATACATTCACAGTAGAAATAAATAGGTGATAATCACGGTTAAAATGCATTTTTCATGAGGGGAACTTTTGAAATTAGATTTAAATATATTAAAATTGTTTTCTGTCCAAGTTTGTGTAAGTTGTACTGCATGATGGCATAGGGTATAGAGCGTTCACAACAATGCAACCAGTCATGCATGAGCATTGCAAATTCAAAACTTGGACCAAAAAAAAAAACAATTTTGATAGGTTTGACAAAATTGAGTGTTACGTATATACTCACCTGTGACCGAGTATGAATGACCAATATACATGAAAGGAAAGTTATATAATGTCATTATTATTATAATTTACTCACAACTCTTAGTCTTACGTCACATGATAATCCTTTTCCCCGATTTTGAGTTATTTGGGATTGAATAAAGGTAATATATATATATATATATACGCCATACATAATTATCGTTTATACAAAACTGTGTATCTAGGCCTATATAGAGTGATGGAGAGAGGGATATTACTCTATTTAAACACACATTGTAAAGTTATACTCGTGTAATAGTGTCGTAATGTGCCAAGTCTTTGATAATAACATTATCAATTAAGCCAGATCTTCGTTTTTCCACTCGATCCTCCATTTTATCGAATACAATTAGTTCCGCAGCAATTGCAAGGATTTCCATTATCTTCAAGTATATGAGCTTCGCCCTTGTATTTGTTCGGTTTTAGTTCTGTTTGCTTTACAATCGTGCACTTTGCCTTAGACAAGTAAACCGTGTATCTTCTTCACCAAGTTTAGAACTTGTGAAGATAGAGAACTGATATTGCCAATCCTGATGATTTAAACAATAGTGTTTCATTGAAACTGTTTTAGGAAAATGAAAGGCAACAGTGAAACGATTTACAGGCGGTCGCCATTTCCCTACAGGTTCCTTCATGTTTTATGCACATTTTCTCCCTGCGGTAGTTTGGTTAAATGCACGTACCCTAATTTAAGCTGATGTCCCTTCGGTACAGAACAAAAGTCATTCATAATTTTGGAATAAAAACTTGGTATTATGATGATTATTTTTTGGCGAAAGAAAACTAAGAAGATAACTAAAATTAAGCCAACGAATATACTAAACTGGCACACTCAATGTATAAATGTATTAAGTCACCCCCCCCCCACACACACACACACACACACTATTGCAGTAGGTTGCAGCCTGTATATTATTTCATATCAGTCCTCCGACAGATGAGGTTCATTAAGTCAAAATCGATAAGCCAATAATTCAATACACAACATTGTCATTGGACAGAAATGACAGTAGTTGTAACGGGCTTGATCTTTGCCGTAATGGCTTTCTCAATTCTAAAGTTATATCAAAGAAAAAGTAATTCTAAAGAAGAAGAAAAAAAAACCTCCACGCACGTGAGAAATAATACATCAATCGGCATGATTTCATCAATTTTGATTATAGGGGATATATAAAACGATAGATAAGGGACGGATAGAAATGAATAGACAGTTCAAAAAAGAGCAATGAAAACTGAACTTTGAATAAACATGGTATAGCGTACCATCGAAAATGAACTTACTGACTACAACCCACTGCATTTTAGAGCGGCGTTCCGTCATAAGTTTACGTGAACGTGGAAGAGTTCGTAATGGGTACACAAAACGCATCAACGTGCGTTTTGCCAACATAACTTGTGCATCCGAAATGGGAGTTTCAAACAACATTTGCGATTCCATTAGTATACTTTCAAAGATATAATTTAATGACGTATTTATTTTTTATAAAGTATTACCTAATACGATTCCTTTTAATCTTCTCTGTACCATTTCAAAATAATCAGAGCTGCCATGTGGTACTGATTTTCAGTAATTTCTACTGAAAATGGTGAAGAACATTGACGGTTGCATGAAAAATGCTGATTTTATCAAATCACACGGTTTTATTTAATTCCAGTATTGAACAATTTATTGGTACTACAAAATTTCCAAATTGCTTTAAAAAAGTAGCATGTTTGATAACTGAGCTTTTCGATCTGCAGCTCATCAGGTTATCACGCAGATATGAACAAATTACAAGGAAAAACAACTATTTATACTGACTTTAGCTTTCAGTATAAATAGTTTTTTTTCTTGTAATTTGTTCATATCTGCGTGATAACCTGATGAGCTGCAGATCGAAAAGCTTAGTTATCAAACATGCTACTTTTTAAAGCAATTTGGAAATTCTAGTATCATTCTACTGCCTAAAATTTTATGTTGGATTTACTGATTTTGATTCAAATTACGAAAAATACTTATTTTTAGCTATTAAATGATTAAAGGGCACTGATGAAAATTGGCAGCTCTGCGTAAGTCCGTAGTGGTAACGAGGATGTTAACTCTTGTCAGTAAATCTTGTCTAATCGTTTCATAATTATTTAGTCAGATTCACTTAATATCTCAATCGTATACTGTGATTATTATAGCTGATGTATGACCTTTTTGAACCTTATTTTTATGAGTATTATAACTATTATTTATTATTTGTTCTTACCCGTGTAGGTGCATTTTTGATTCCATATCTAATTTCGCTGGTCCTGTGCGGCGTTCCCATCTTTTTCATGGAGGTATCTTTGGGGCAGCAGCTACAGACAGGCGGTATATCAGTCTGGGAGATTTATCCACTATTAAAAGGTATAGTCTAATCAATATTTTTATTGAAAAATTGGGAGTACTACAGTGTGTATAAGATATCCCATGTTTAGAGAGAAAATATTCTTAAATGTTTTTATTGTAGAGATTTATACGCTGTAAAAAATACGGTGTCAAAAACAACACCAGTCGGTGTTGTGAGAGGACCGAACCCTCAGGTATTAAAAATACACCGTGGAGTTTGAATATAACACCAAATATTGTTGATAATAAAACAAACAGAATGTGCTATAATAACACCATTTGATGTTGAACTAACACCATGAATTTAACACTGGTGTAAGATGTTTGTTGCGGTCCTCTCACAACACCGACTGGTGTAATTCTAACACCACTGTTTTGCAGTGTAAGTATAATATTCACAACGAGCGGTTTTTTTTTTTCTCTCTCTCTCTTTCCAATGATACCTCACTCGCATCACTGGTGCCACGCATGACCGAGTATATTGCTCTTCTAGAGAATAATGCCAAATCACACCTATAGACAGTTTTGGCAAAACTTGCATGAAATGCACCTCTCACCTTTGAAACATGAACCAGTCATCGGTGTTCAGTCTTTCATCCATTGACAGGGGCGTTGATCCATGTTTCGAATGGGGGGAGGGGGGCAAATGTGAAAACATGTCGAAAATTTTAGGCGCGCTTGGCGCGCCAAATTTGAATACAGAATTTTGCGCAAAATTGGCAATTTTGTCTGTTTAATAGTATTTTAGGCATGGTTTTTTTTTAGATGTTATATTAGTGCTTTCCAATGCTTTTAAAAACATATATTTGCATTGCATATTATGAATATTTCAAATTGTCAAAATTATTGGGGGGCAAATCGATATGTTTGCCCCCAATATTTTCAGGGGGGCGATCGCCCCCTGTCCCCAGGGATCGACGCCTCTGTCCATTGACCAAAACTTGCAAAAGATTGTTCTCTTCAAGAGCAATGTAATGGGTCATGTATGGCACCAGAGATGCGAGTGAGGTGTCAATGAAAAGAAAAGAAAATGCTCTTTATGGATATTATACTAATAAATCTCTATGATAACAAAGAGTTGAAAATAATTTCTCTCTAAACATGGATTAACTTTTCTTTAAATACACACTGTAAAGAAGTGTAGAACCCTTAACCAGCTATCCTAGGTACACGTGTGCAGTAGGAGTTCTCCACATCACATAAAATGGCAGAGATGCCAAGTTACGAACCTTCCATAGCAAGTATTAAATGGAATGATAAAAAATGCCAATTGTCGAATATTTTGTTTTGTTTTGTATTAAGAATAAGATGAAAATATGAACAAAAACCAACCAAATCACCAAGGATCCAGAAGGCCAATTAAACGTTTCACTGCAACTTAACAAAATTATTCATTTATTATTAATATTTATTAATATATTTTTTTCCCCAAATCTTTTCCTTTTTCTTCTATTTTGTATTTGCTGAGTGCATGTGAATGTATCACTTTCATCCTTTATAACTCATCACTGATCTCTCTTTTTCAAAGCACAATGAGGCCCGGGGGGGGGGGGAACTGTAATACGTATCTTGGCTATTTAAGGAATCAGAATAAATATATGTCAATCATTTTATTTCTTCTCTACGTTATACCCATTGAAATTCTTTGTACAGTGAAGAAGACAAAAAGTAATTTTGCAAGCGTTTGCGTGATAAAGGAGATCCATCGAGTCTTTTGGGCGCGCATGCGACGACTTACTTAAAGGTATTGGCTAACATTTACCAGTTAAAAAAAAAAATCTGAGCTACATGATTCCCCATGCTACCATTGACTTTAATAAGGTCTAAAAATGACGCCCTGAAAAAATTGTATTTCAAAATAATTATTCAGTGCTTTAAAAAAGTGAAAATCGTAAGTTGATCAGATTCACCTGCCCATTTTCTCCCATAGACTTACTGTGTGTACACCTACGCTATTTAAACTCGCCCCGAGTTTTAATTGTTTATTCATGCATAACTTGCCATTGGCAGTGTAACTTTACAAACTTTTTTATTCTAGAGTGCATGTTTATTTGTCCATAATTATGAACACTACTATGTAGTTCAGATATCAAAAATTGACAATTTTTTAAATTGAAGCTCCACAATGTTAGCCTATCACTTTAACAGGGGTGATCATATTACGGTTATATCACGACACCGTTCTTTGATTTCCAAAACTTGATTACTTATTTAGCTTAGGTATCAGTTTATGTAGGAGACAAAATTACACAGTGAATGGTGTAAACCGATAACACAATATTACCGAGATCTTGGGTGTGGCACAAGATGTGTGATCTATTTATATAGTACATGTACATGCAGTGTCAAATATTACTGGTTATCCTGTTAAGTTTATACTATAATTCGTGTTGCCATCGTATGAATTCTAAATAGCTTAGTTGCTTTCTAATATTTCGCTAATTCGTTTTAAGATTGATATATTGTTCCCACAACTTTTCTTAGGAAACGGTTTCTTATTGATAAAGCAAATTGGTTTTTAGGAATGGTAACGACTGTTATAATTCGTTTAAGTCAATCCTATTCTTTAAACTGGTATAACACATTTCTTGATAAAAGAAGTATCTTTTTAAAACAACATTGCAAATTATAGTCTTGTATTTCTTGACTAAAAATCGGAGAAAAGTGGGATAATATCTCAGAAATGGTATCATAAGTAATTGTCACCAACGCAATTGAGAAAAAGATTGCGCAAAACGTATTGTTACTCTATATTTATAACTTGTTTGTATATTTCTACTTCATATTCGTAAAGGTGTGGGATTCGCAGGTGCAACCATCGCGGCCATTCTCAACACCTACTACATCGTAATCTGCTCGTGGTCTCTGCTCTATTTCTTCTTCTCCTTCCGGGCCGAGTTACCGTGGGGAGATTGTGATAATTACTGGAACGATTTAACTTGTAACGACCCCTCGTTGCAGGGCGATAATTGTACGGCACCCACTGGGTTCTTCTGCTCCACCAACGGCAGCTTCGTGAACAAATCTATCGGGGAGTCTCCCGCTCAGCAATTCTGGGAGTGAGTAGACCATGACTTCTGTTTAAAATATATATTGCCATTCTATGATTTAATGCATTTTCTGGTTGAAATAATGTTATTGTTGTTGTTGTTGTTGTTACTGTTGTTGTTTTAGTTTTCCCATTGAAGATGATAGCATTGAAAGTGACACGTGACGTACCGTATTCAAAGAGTGATACTGTGGAAGTGAGTGAAACCTAAAATAGAGAAACTAAGTCTTGTGTTTCTGTTGTTAAATTGCCAAAATCCCAATGTAAATCCCTTTTCATGTAATGTTGGCTAGGATTACAAATCAGAGTTAATTTTCTGGCTGTTTGGTTTACACTCCAGTATCATGTATGTAAATTTAGCTTTAGAAAGTTAGAAAGTTAAAAAAGTTAGTAGCTAGAAAGTTTTGAGGAAATATAATAAATAACACCAAGATAAACTTGGATTATATTTGGATCGTATTTCGTTTTAAGCCTGTAATAGAGAAACGGTACTACCATGGTGTGCTCGATAAGTTGTAGTTATTACAGTGCTATATTTTCCAGGTGTAGTCACATTTTCCAACAAAGATTATTACTATGACAAGCAAAATCTGTTTGTATCGTTATGACAGTGAAGAATCTACAATCTGTTT
>JZLH01S0036846.1:19331-31512 GCA_001188425.1 Eucidaris tribuloides
GTACGCTATTTTACTGGCTTTACTGATTCGAGGAGTAACACTTCCGGGGTCAGAGGAAGGGATCGCATATTACATCACACCACAATGGGAATTACTCAAATCACCAACAGTAAGTTTCCCAAGTCTGTTCTTTTCTATTCGCGAATTTTATACAAACAATTTTACTTCACTAATTTAGGCCTTGGACTTTACCCACACACACAAAACAAATTATCGGAATTACAATTATGTAGTAGTGTCACCCTATAAAGAGTAAGTAAAAATCAATCAATATTTTGACGGATTTTCACCAACCTTTTTGGATGGACGCATTTCTTCTTATGTTTTTCATAACCAGTTTTTTTTATACCTTTTCCTGATGCGGATTAATCCGTCTACTCCCATAATGAAGCATGGGTCTTTTCCATGTGGATAAGAAGATAACACGATGTTTTCTAAGACCTCAGAAAACCTCACTTATGAAAATAATAAGACCCTTTCCTGCTGGAAATGAAAAAAAAACACCCGAATTTAACAGTGTGAAGACGATTTCACACTGTGGTGAGGTTTTTTATAGAGTGTACACATCCAGGATATCCTGTTCCACACTGTTAATTGATTATTCAAAGTGTTAAAACGCTCGAATTTAACACTGAAGAGATTTCACACACTGTGTTCACAATGTGTTCATACTGTGTTTCACATTGTGGTCCAAACTGTGTTACACTGTGTTCTTTCCAGCAGGGTTTATAGGTGCAAATAATGACGGCAAATGTTTCAGTAGTACGTCTTTTCGTCTAACATGTCGAAATCTGAAAAGTCAGCCGTTTTTTATTTGGAATGTGGAGAAGGTTGCACGATTTTCTAGATTCAAATTTTTAAGAAACATCACTGGAGAAAAATAAGACCGTTCAAATATTAGGAGTGCATCTATGGCGGTAGTTGTTTCGGAATTCGAAACCTGTGAAAAATCAAAGTTTACAGCTGACAATTGGTCAAAAGTTGTGTAATGTAGATCGAATTGTACATTTTCAGGCCAAGTATGACGTATATGATTTGCATTTATCTGTGTTATGTAGGAATTACTGAGTATTTATGAGTGCTACAAAAGTTGAAATCTAGTGTTGTATAGTCGAGTACTTTTTTTTAAACCGAGTATCAAGTACTGCCCAGTACAAACAGATGTCGAGTACCAAAATGCTTGAGTACAATTTTTGGATGTTGAGTATTTTATCAGCCCGAGTACAGGAAGCGTAGTTCGAGTACGAGTACAAGTACGAGTACTCTGAACAAGGTACTCGAGTAGCACTAAAGTACGAATATCAAGTACTACTGTACATCACTGACCATTTGACATTAAACATAATTACTTTAAGAGTGACATATCTTTCAAAAAATAGCAAATAGTTTCTACTTTCGTGCCTTCATCATATCACCCTTTCCTCACCTCAAATTTTTCAGTATATATTCATTTTGTTCCTTTGTATTTTAAGGGCCGTGGTAAGTTAAGTTAAAGGATTTTTTTTATCGCGTATGAGTTTTTCGATGCTTGAGTACAATTCTTGGATGCGAAGTTTCGAGTATTTTGTAGTCCGAGTACAAGAAACGTAGTTCGTATACGAGTACTTGTACGTTCGAATATGATTACTCTGAAAATGGTACTCGAGTAATACTCGAGTACGAGTATTATAACATTGCTTAAAATGTACATTATGTGAGAATCAAGTGGATATTTCATTTTCTCTTTGCCAGGTATGGATCGATGCCGCCACGCAAATCTTCTTCTCATACGGTATTGGTCTTGGATCCCTTATTTCACTCGGAAGTTACAACCCTATCAGAAATAATTCTGTTATGTAAGTTATCATTATAGCGTATGCTGTGATTAATGTAAATTTTGTAGAGATAGATAGATAGAAAGAAAGACAGATAGGTAGACTGATAGATAGATAGATGGATGGATAGGTAGATAGATACTAGTAGATAGATAGATAGATAGATAGATAGATAGATAGATAGATAGATAGATAGATAGATAGATACTAGTAGATAGATAGATAGATAGATAGATAGATAGATAGACAGACAGCTAGATAGATAGATAGATAGATAGATAGATAGAGAGAGAGAGAGATAGATAGATACTAGTAGATAGATAGATAGATAGATAGATAGATAGAAATATAGACAGACAGACAGATAGACAGATAGATATATATACAGACAGACAGACAGATAGATCGATCGATAGATAGATAGATGGATAGATAGATAGATAGAAGATAGACAGACAGACAGATAGACAGATAGATAGATAGATAGATAGATAGAAAGGTAGATAGACAGACAGATAGACAGATAGATAGATAGATAGATAGATAGAAAGATAGATAGATAGATAGATAGATAGATAGATAGAAAGATAGAAAGGTAGACAGACAGACAGACAGATAGATAGATAGATGGATAGATAGATAGATGGATAGATAGATGGAAGAATTTGTGAGTGTAGTATCAATCACAAGAGGTGTCAAAGCTGTTTCCAACCAGTGGCAGGTGCAATCGCTTGACGAAAACTACGAAACATATGTGTCCCACGTGCTTATTTCTTTCATCCGATAACTTTATCCTCCTAACTCCTAGTTATTCCCTCATTTCCCAAAAATACCGGTCTCATTTTTTCTGGATTTTACTTAAGTTTTTTGGAAAGCCTCCATCTGTTTCCATTATCCCAACAGATGCTATCAGCACAAATCTTCAGTTAAAGATAGAGAGAGTTAAAGAATGAGTCAGATAAGAACCCAATCATAATTATTCCTATCTCGGGGCTTTTGAAGTCTATGAATCCCATGATTGGCTGTCAATTTCATTTTATTATTATTTATGTTTTTGCTTTCTGTAACAGTGATACAGTTGTGGTAGGGATTGTCAACGCCGGTACAAGTCTATTCGCTGGCTTCGTTACCTTTGCCATTCTGGGCTACATGGCTCACGAACAGGGCGTGGATGTAGCGGACGTGGTCGATCAAGGTAAGACGCTCAGTCTTATTCTTCGGGTTTGTTGCCACCCCCCCCCCCCACCCCCCAAAAGTCCCATTTTGCTGGCTGTAAATTGTCTTTTGCTGTGGAGGTTCAAAAGCCTTCATTCTGAAACAAAATGTTAACTCTCCCAATCCATAGACACAAATCTGTGTTGTAATTAACATTGGTTGGTGTGTGTGCTTGGTGCTGAAACCGTTAAATGCTTAGAAGAATAAAAGTAATTATGTCATCCAATTATATCAAACCGGATAACATAGCCTTATTTGTACCGTTGTTCTCTCTACATTGTCAGAAAGAAATCTGATATTTGACAGGAAAAAATCCGACTCTTAGTCCTAAGCTACAAGATAAGGTGGAAAAATGTTTCCCAATGGTTCGGAAATAAAATTTCGTCACGCTAACGATGGTTTTCTTTCGCTTAAAGGCACCGTTCAACAGCTTTTTCCATTTGAAAAGCAAAACAATCATCAAGTGCTTTTAAAGAGATTGATTGATTTGTAATCTCCCAAGATTCGCCCATACCACACCACTTTTAAGGGAATTACACTGGTTGCCCATACGCCAAAGAATCGAATTTAAGCTACTGATGTTAGTCTATAAAACACTACATGGCCAGGCAAAGTTCTGAGTTATTGAATTTTAAATATCAAACTCATCGCCATAATCTCCGTAGTACACAAGACACATTATTATTGCAAACCCCTCAAATTAGAACAAAAGTGACACTAGGCGACCGATCATTTTTTGTGCATCCCTTAGATTATGAAATAGATTACCACTAGATATCAGGAAATCTTAAACATTAGAATGCTTTAAATTAAAATTGAAAACTCACTTGTTTTAAACATGATTTGTATTGTTTACATTCAGTAGCATTTCAAAAGTGTCCGTCTATCAAAGAATTATATCTTAATGTTTATTTTTATGTGTGTTGGGGAATTGTGATGGGTGGTACCGCTCTCTCAATATTGTAGTTTTTAAAGTTGTAATAAGTTGTAATGTAGTATTGTGCAGTAATAGCATTTAGAAGCTCTTGAAGCGCAGCAGAATATATATACATAGTTACTGCGCTCAATAAATGATTTATTATTACTATTATTTTATTATTAAAGAGATAAAATCAATGACCAACTATTTTAATTCCCCCCCCCCGCCCATACACTGTGTGTTTCAAAATTGTCCCCAGACATGTGCCAACATTTATCTCAAATTATCTGTAATATTTGCTAGGGACCGCAAAACTGTCTAAAGTCCTGTGTTCTGGGTTGTTTGTGTGTTTATTCAAACACCGCACATAGGTCAGATATCAAAGTTTAACAATTTTGAAATAGTGGCCATCATCAATGCCTTTTGGTGATGTGTTTATACCAGCATAAGCTGTGTCGTATCCCGTTTAATTTTACTACATTTGAAACTGTAGTTGTATTACCTTTTTCATCAAAGCATCCTTTTTATAGATGACACGGCGAACACTATCATTTGCATGTTTAAAGTTGGTTTAATATGCTAGGAAATTCACATAGGGTGAATAATTGGCTTTTAAAATGTTACAAGTTGAATGTATGTTTAAAAAACATGATGAATCCTTCAGATTGCTCTAACAGGGTGTTATGTTCACCATTTGTAAGAGTGTTTATAGTTTCCATTTCCGTATTCTACTTGCACAGTTTCGTACATAACAATCAAAAGAGTGAATTTAGCTACTATTACATTCCAAGAATACATCCCAAGAATAATATTATATTCCAAACATGATGCATTAATTCCTCTAACTCTATACACTCACCTGGTAAAAATTACATCTGTTCACTGAGTTTACATCAAAACGCTTAACGATATACTAGATATAGATATAGTCGATAAGTAGTAAATGTTATGTGTTATTATGTTATTTAGCAGGGTTTTTTTAGCCTATACTATGATGCCAAGTACTTATTGAACTGTACATGAGACACGTTAAAATTATTATTGGTTTTACATAAACTGAATTGTACTTTAAAGAGTATAGCCGAAATGATTGTGCTAATATGTACATTCACACGTTGTGTTTGTTTAAAAAAAATATGAAGAAAGAAAAAGTTATCTGCGCATCGGGTAGTAAACCAGGAAATCATTGTCATAAGACGGACATAAAATAATTATCTCCTAAACTTTATTACCACTACCTCCTGACTTGAGGAAGTCAAGAGGTCCACAGAGCAACAAGTTGGTACTGGTAACTGTCATAATACCTGCAATTGGAGATACCTCGTAAGTGCTCCAATCTCAAACGTAAATAAATCAGTATTGATAACCAGGACATAGTTCGATTATGGATTCGACCATAGATCTAACGTTTGTGAGTTTATGATCTGGTATCTTTACCATGAAGCTATTCACTATTTCCTTGATGTGAACATTGTAATCGATATTGCAAGACGTGGTGAACATATGGTCATTTTGTCATTGATAGGTCCAGGTTACATTCGTGGCTACCTACAGCGTTTAATATCATGGCGGGGGCCCCGCTGGCGGGGGGGCCGTATTCTTCGGATTGTTGTCATGCTTGGGTTTAGACAGTCAGGTGGTATAGTTGAGCGTCAATGACTACTTATCAGTGGGCGGAGTCAAGGTTGTAGTAACATAGACTACGGACCAATTTACGTGTGACTCGGTGTCGTTATGGTTGCATATCAGGACGTTGTGCTGGAAAAATGACGTCAAATTCAGTCGGATTTTTTTTAGGGGTAGGGGGTGAGCGGGTCTTCAATTGAATTTGAATTTGTGAACAGTCAGACCCCATCATTATATGCAGCAGTCAATAGTTAACGTATGGTTGAATCGTCATTAAATCGCGTTTCATACGACGACTTTTTTAAACCCTTGCATTTTTTTGGTTGATAGAAATCGACAAATGGTGGAACAATAGATAAAGCAGGATAAGTTTTCAATTTAATCTGACTGTTATTGTTTTGTGATGGATGTTCTATTTTATTAATCAACTCTTTTCCATCTGGAAAATGGTTAGTGATTTTAAAATTTGTATTTAACAGATGAAATATATTTATTAAGATCAAAACTGGCAGATTCTTTTGGAAGCGCTTCGTGTCGGAGAGACTTCTCTTTATCTGGCAATCTCCGGCGTTAATCGCCTATCATTGTAGACGCACCCTCGACCCCCGGGATGTGGCGTCCTTATCAACGTGAGTGGATTTTAATATTCCATGAGGCACCTGTCTGGTCTCGCTATGACGGACCTTTTCTTCACTGACTGTGCCTGGGACCCATTTAGTATAACAACTGCGAACCCAGTTCGGGACCATTCCCTGCGTGCGGCAATGATTCCATGAGCGTACCCTGGCGTTTTATTGTTGGTTAAATGTCCCACAATGACGTCTTCGGGGGTCGAGGGGGGGGGTGCGTCTTCAATTGATAGGTGTATAAGTGTCTGAGTGTGGACCCGTTTGGCTTGAATCCCTTGGGCATCACCGTGCAGTTTGCTTGGCGATTCACGTTTGATGGCCCTTTGTCCACGAGTGAGGAGGAGAATCTCAATCCCCCCGTTTTTATTTAATTTCGGGCTTTCTATACCTCCCCAGATTTGATTCCTTTTACACCCCTTTTCAAACCAGCGGGGTTCTTTTGTCACGTATTTACAACGCTTTTTGTGCAAAAAGAGTGATTGGTCTGTTGTAGATGTGAAAACACTGATGAATCTGGTATTGATGATGACGTGCTTGGTTTCCTCTATTATGTTGATTCATGTGTGCTCTTAACCCGGTGTTGTGGTCACATATCCATATGCAAACTACCTGGGACTGGATGCCTGAGGGTAACAGTGATTAAGTTCGCTTTTCTAGTCCCTGTCATCCGAAATGATGACAAAGCAATAGCAATAATAATTATAACGATTGTTGTGTTTCCCTGACGTAAAAATCGTTGCATTCTTCTTGATTGCAACGAACTCCGTACACAATATTCCTCCTTTTCTCCTTCGGTACCCTGTCCTTACCATGAACCAGACTTTGTCTGAGAGTATTCTGTGGCTTAAACGCCGTTGAAACACCCACTTTTCCACCTTATCCGACAAATCGTGTCGGTATGGAATTGTTACCGACACTTTCCCAACATTATCGGAGGTCTCTGGCGTACTACCTTTCTTCCGTTTTGGATAGTTGGCTTTCTTGAACGACCAATTCGAGTATCCACACGCATTTAGTATTGATATTTGATATTAGTCTTCTTTTGCTCCTTTGCACGCGGGTCCTGTACCACCGTTTCCGCTCTCAATGAAAGATTGTTCTGTGTTCCACAGAATACACTCAAAGACTGGTTCATGTTAAGGACAGGGTACCAAAGGAGAAAAGGAGGTACGTTGTGTACGGAGTTCATTGTAAACAATAAGAATGCAACGATGTTTACGTCTGGGAAACACAACAATCGGTAAGAGCACGCATGAATCAACATAGGAAACCAAACACCTCATCATCAATACCAGATTCATCAGTGTTTTCACATCTACAACAGACCAATCATTCCTTTGACACAAAAGACGTTGTAATACTTGACAAAGAACCCCGCTGGTTTGCAAGGGGTGTAAATCTGGGAGTGCGGCCCGAAATTAAATAAAAAGGGGGATTGAGATTCCTCCTATCTCACTCGTGGGACAGGGCCATCAACGTGATTCCAAGCAGACTGTCACGTAATCCAAGTTTATTCCAGCGAAACGGGTCTGCATAACTCAGCACTGAGACGCCGGTATCATTGCCAGATGAAGGAGAGAGTCTCTCCGAAACGAAGCATTCAAAAAAGTAAGTCCAGTTTTTGAATTTATAGATAACACTTTCATTTCTGTCCGACTGGATGATTCATAACTTTCACAAAGATATTAAAAAGAAGATTTGAATTTTTAAAAAATCCGATTTTTTTTCCAACAAAATAAAAAAATCAACAACCCTGATATTGCATGCAGCTACATGAAGAATCCGACGATATTATTATATATAGATATATTTGGTAATACATCTAAACATTTAAGTTTTCACGCTCAACTTAACAAAAATCGAAGAGGTCTGGTTGTATTAGGCGATAAATGTGTATGCGTTCGATGCTGTTTATAAACGCACATTTATAGAAAGCTACATTACACTCCTAAACAAAAATGTACACTCAAACGCTTTTTTGTGAAAGATTTGTGTGCTAATATCTGACTATAAAGCTATTGTGTCATTATTTTAAGTATGACGATATTGTGTTCTCACAAGTAGGCCTATCCCTGACTCCGTACCTGCATTGATCCGTATTGAGGCGCTTCTGTGTTAGGAAGTTAGGAATGTTCATAATCTGCCATGTAAACAGAGAAGATGAATTTCTTTTACTGTCATTGTCATAGCAGTATTGAAGAGAAAAACAGTGATAATAATCAGACATCAGGTCACGAGTGATTTACTATTTTCTGATATGAAATACGAACAGGTATTTCATCGTACAAAAACATTTCAAAGATTCTAATACCGAATCGCCCATTATGAGTGTGTTTTTTTAAAATCCATTGTAAGTTTTTTGCTATCGCCCATAAAACAGCTGAAGTTGTACTCATGAGTCAGGCAACGCCATTTTTGTAGCAGTAAACAGGGTACTCCGAAAAAAGATACTTTGGTATTGCTTTATCAATGTTGAAAAAAGAGTCAAACCAAAATGTCGAGTAGACAGATACTGGCAGAAAATAATGCAATACGGTACACAGGCAGAAATAGGAATGATCTAAAATTGATTTAAAGTTCAATCAAAAAAACGAAACAAAACCAACTACAATATTCATACAATCGTAAAACTATTGGAAATGTAATGTTTAAATGTTTTCCGTTAAATCTCTTCTATTATATTCAGAAGTCAACCTAATACATGTATAATGGCTCTTGTATGTAAATGTGATATATTGTATGACAAGATGGTGAACGCCGATATAGAAAGAGTCAAAAATGCCTTGTTCGTAAAATATAATTACGTTACATACTCGTGTTCAGTACTGATAATCAAAATGTGGTTATTCAAATCGACAAAGTTATGTGAAAGAAAATAAAGAGTGTATCCAAAATCGTCGACATGAGTGTTTTACATGAGATGTATTTTTATTTCTCTAGATCACTCATACCATACCAGTCTATTCTCGACATCACGTGTTCGGAGGTGATAAGACATGTATATCGTATTGTAATTTTTGTATGACAGCAGTAGTAGCTCCAGTCAGCAGAACATCTTTACTTGTCATATTATCATGTTGGCTAAACCATTCCTTCTCATCATTCGCCATCTATAATTTAAATCCAAGGTTGTGACAACTAGTTGGTAACATACTTTTACCGACCACATTTCTACATATGGCAACTTTTTGTATACCTGCATTTTTTTCTCATAAACTTCGCTTGTTTGTTTTCATCTTGTTACTTTGCGAATACATGACTCGGGATTTAAATAGCATAAATTCACATGTTAACAATTAATGCAAACATTTAAAATTTAAATTCGTCACTTCGAGTACAATTTTCAGAAAAAAAGTAAGTATGGCTTTTACAAATCTTACGGGTGATGTTTCAAGTGCATTTTTCCGAATGAAGATATCAGAATAAACACAAAATCATCCGAAAAAAAAAGTTGTTTGAAGGAATTTCATATATTGATTCTCCATTTGGAAATACTACAAAAAATCTAAATCTGACTGTGTGGCATACCTTTGATTGTATTTTGTTGTATTTTTACTTGTAAGCTGTTTACTTTCATCGGGATTTTATATACAAAAATAATATCATTCAAAAACAGGCCTGTCAGTCAACAGTTTATCCAATGCCTGTCGATTATATCTGGTTAAAAGAATGAGCACTGCATGCATGTCAACAAAAAACAATACGGCGCTGTACGCCATGAGGTTCACTGTTTAGCGAGCATTTCAAATCCATTTTCATTGTCATCAGAAGGCCTACATGTACATGCTTGATCAAAATGTCAATCAGATATACATTTCAATTACATTTGTTATGTTGCTCTCATTCTTTACAGTGACATCAGATATCTCTATTGAAGTTACAGATTGCTATGAAATCATGCAATATCACAGTCCTTTTGTTTGAATGTGCATTTAGAATAGATTTACGTATGAAATCACATTCCATGCCTTTCAGGATTTTTGTTTTGCGAATGAATGGAAACTATCGGGATTGAAGATATAGTTCTGAAAACTATCGGGAGATGATTAAATTATTTTGAATTCAACATAACTTTTACGACCTACTGATTGCAGCTTCTACTGGCTGTCCTGCGGCGACCAGATGGAATTTGCAATTTCAGAAAAGAACAAACCTACTGAAATTTTCGTGAAATCGGAGTGCAATAAGATAGACAATTATTACTAAATACTGATGTATAATGACTATCACAAATCATCTTATCCTTATGGTAGATAGTTTTCGACCAATCTTCAACTCCTGATAGTAAATATTTTGATTATCGAGGAAATAATGACCTTCTCAATTCATGACTAGTGATTTACAGTGTGCTCTTTACTCGTTCTAACAGTTCTGCGTCATGGAAGGTCTTGCTACATCCCTTATGGATGAGTTTCCAAACTGGGGTCTCCGTAAAAACAGAGCTCTGTTCCTCGCTATATTTTGCTTCGGGGATTTCTTATTGGGACTGTTGTGTGTGACAGAGGTAAGTTATCGAACTTTACTTAAGCTGAATCACTCACTCAAAAACGTCTGTAACGTTTGTTTAAACTACGTTCTGATCTGATGCTCTTGTTATATCTATATGATGGCCAAGTGATCAAAGCTAACCAGGTCCAAACCGACAGGAGTGACGTTTGACTTTTGCCGATCTACTCAGTTTCATTTGGTGAACGCAACAACCGGCCTGTGAAAGCCAAACTACATGTGCACACAACTAGCAAACAACCCACATTGAAATAATTCGTAGAACTTTATAAACTGAGGGCTACTAAGACAATTCCTGGGCGGAACAACTTCCCGGAGGACAACTCTCCCAGCACAATTTAGACATTGTCCTTGGGGTAGTTGTCCTCCGGGGGTGTTCCTCCAGCAGTTTGTCCCCTGTAGGGGTTGTCCTCCTGGGAAGTTGTAGTCTGATTTCCAGACTCTGCCTCTCATTTTGCTGGTCTATCCAATACGTCTGGCAGCCAGACTAGGGAAGTTGTCCTCGGGGTAGTAGTGCTCGAACCATTCCAGCTCAAGAACGATGCCAACAAATACAGTGTTCAAAATGTGAGATTCATACCTCTTTCAGTGGATCAAATCAGAACAATATTGGCTCTAATGTGCAAATCAAGAACATATTCTTTAAAGATGTGCGATTGACACTCTTATTTCCTCTTCATACCAGGGTGGTATGTACTTCTTTCAACTCATGGATTCGTATGGTGCCAGCGGTATCTGTCTACTCTGGGTCGCATTCTGGGAGTGCGCCTCCGTATCGTACGGCTACGGTCTGAAGAAATTCTACAAGCGAATTTCGAAAAATTTGGGTTTTACGCCGGGCTGGTACTGGCCATTGTCGTGGGCTGCCCTAACTCCAGCTATCAGTCTGGTAAGTAGTAGTTCATTGATCGTTATTCCAAGCATGGATCCTAGTAGGGTCCATGTTCCGAGGTACGACTGTTGATAACAATAATCTGTTTCTTAGTGAAGGTATGTGGTCGTGATGTCGTTTGCAGTACAGGGCGACAGTCATTTTTGTTCATAAACATGACTCTACGATGGTAATAGAGGGTATAGTATTTCTTTATAAATATTTCAGTCTGAAAGGGCAATGACATGTTTGGAATCACTTGAAAATGTCTACTACTACCACTACTACTACCACTACTACTACCACTACTACTACTACTACTACTACTACTACCACTACTACTACTACTACCACTACTACTACTACTACTACTACTACTACCACTACTACTACTACTACTACTACTACTACTACTTCTACTACTACTACTACTACTACTACTACTACTACCACCACTACTACTACTACTATTATTACTACTACTACTACTACTACTACAATTACTATTACTACCACCACTACTACTACTACTCACTACTACTACTACTACTACTACTACTACTACTACTACTACTACTACTACTACTACTACTACTACTAC
>JZLH01S0036847.1:0-10508 GCA_001188425.1 Eucidaris tribuloides
TCTTCCTGTGAAATCTTGTAGTCAAACGTTGACTATTTCTAAAATAACAAATGTCAATATCACTCGTAGTACGGAAACCTGCCTATGTGGTTCTCTATGGGGCTTATTTTTATCGTCCCGCGATAAAATTAAGATACTCCTATTTTATGCTTGATTCTCCTTAGTAAACAATTTGCGCAGACAAATCCTCCCAGGTGGGAGATCCACTCCTGCTAGTGTATAGTTGGTATATATTTCAACTCATTTGGTTCTTGAGGCATTTTCAAGTGTTCCAAAATCATGTCACTATACCTTTAAATGCACCAATCTATGGGTGTATGCAAGGGGGAAGGGTTCGGAAGGGGGTACGACACCCCATCACCCCCCCCCCCCCCCACCAGAAAAAAAAGAAATAAAAAATCAAACAGGTCTACATCTTCCGAAGACGTTTTATGAGGGCCTTTCACGATGACATTATAAAATTGATCAGGTACATGTTTAATCCATCTTGTTGTTATTTTCATCATAAAAGGTCCAAAAAATTATGATGCACAACCCACATCAAAAGAAAAATCCTGAATACAACCCTGCTATTACAGATAAAATCAATTTACATTCACACTATAATCCATTGTTCCAACACCTACATCAAAAAAGATAAAAAGAAAAATTAAAATATTATTATGATTATGATGATGATGATAATGATAACAACAACAACTTCAAAATTTTGTTGTCATGCAATGCAAATGTATCCCCCAGATCAACATGAATTTTCCTAGATACACTACAACAAACAGTTCTTGGTGAGAAAGACTAGAATAAAATTGTTTGTTGGCAGAATTGAATTAGAACACCAGTAATTTACCAACAAAATACCAGCAGAACATGACCAGGAAGTGATAAACCATGTCACTGTAAACACAAATAAAGTCTGTAAATATGTATCAACATACAAAAGATTTTCAGACAAATATGTGAATATATTTACACCATTTCATCCTTGTTTACATTGTCATACACCATAATGGCTCACTCCCACACTGCGACATAATATTTGTTGTTATTCTGCTTTCCTGACCACTTGCACTTAATCAAACAAACAACACAACCTTGAATTTTATAACAAACACCCTAAAAATGCAATTGTGTTATTTGCTGAAATATCCCAAAATACATGTGTTCCCTACCATAATCTATCAGGGTCAATTGGATTGTTAGAGGATATTTGGAGGATATTCTAATACCGGTTAAAATAGAAGGGTGGGGGGGGGGCTCTGGATCTAAAAATGTATCACAATTTTCATGACAATTATTGCAATAAAATTACCACTTTTTTGAGGTGTCACAGTATAAGATAAATAGTACAAAGCATTTCAATCTGTCTTAGACAAAAATATAGATATGAGATTAAGACGATATGTTCATGAATTGAAAATATGAATGTTCAAACTGCCTTTACAAGAGAGAAGAAGCTAAATTAAATACAGAAAAGCAAACTGAAAACAGAAAATAGACTATAGTAAACAGAAAAACTGAATATTGTCAACATTTACAACAAATAAAAGAAACAAAAATTAAAACAAAATTAAAGGCAGGAATAAGATATGAGAACATGTTCATATCACACATTTGTGATGATTTGAAAGATCAATCATGGAGAAAATAAGGATTGCACAAATACTTCTTTGGAATATAAGACATTGAAATTACAACAAATTCATTTTAAGATTATTCCGAGGAATACGCATTATATATCCTTATTCTAGTTATGGTGGTGTAATGTGATATGAACATGTCATCTAAACGCACTAATCTATATGTTTACATGAATAAAATAGAGTTGTTAAAGACATAACATATAGGAGGTTAGTGCGAATGAAATGTTGTTAGTTGTTAAATTGCCAAGCCTCGGGCCTAAGTAATTACCCAGGTCTGGGGAGTGGCAGAACTGACTCATATTGCATGCAAAGGCTATATATAGGTTGCAGTGCTGCCCTCTATAGGTGAAATTGTGGACAGGAACAAGAAATGAGTTGGAGCAGCAGAGAAAAGGTGTTTCCTGAAATTTTGCAGATAATTACAGCAATTGAAGTAGAGAGTGCGCATACACCCATGAGGGTTAACTACGTACCACGCATTACCATATCGGACCTGAAGAGCATTCAAATGGATGGGTTTGCCCGGATGCGATGAATTTCAGCACCGTGCCGATTTGGATACCACTTTTCGGATTGGATGCTCAGAAAAATGTGGCAATGCCTGAAGATTGCAGGATCAGTTTTAGGGCAGTGGACAGTTCCAAGAGGCATTAAATACAAAAGTGTTATTTTTAACAACATTGGTCATAATCACAAAGTTTGATGTACTGAAGTGATTTTATATTTACCAGTTTTAGCAATAGATCGGGTGATTTTTTTAAAAGTATTATATAAAGGGACATGGTCTAAAATGACTTAAGTCCAAAGGTTGTAGAATTGCTATAATTTTAGCACTAAATAGTGGTTACAGAATCATCACTAATAGTAGTAGTAGTAGTAGTAGTAGTAGTAGTAGTAGTAGTAGTAGTAGTAGTAGTAGTAGTAGTAATAGTAGTAGTAGTAATAGTAGTAGTAGCACTAGTTGTTGTTTTAGTAGTAATAGCAGTAGTTAGTAGCATTAAAAGAAGTAGCAGTAGTAGTAGTAGCAGTAGTAGTAGTAGTAGTAGGAGAGTAGATGTAAAACTAGTACTAGTAGAAGTAGTAGTAGTGGGATTAGTCAATGGTAGAAGTAGTAAAGGCAGTAGTGGTAACAACAGTAGCTGTCGTTTACATAGTTAATAGCAGAGTGGTAGTACTAGGAGTAGTAGAAGTAGTGGTAGTAGTAGTAGTAGTCGTAGTAGTAGTAGTAGTAGTAGTAGTAGTAGTAGTAGTAGTAATAGTAGTAGTAGGAGTAGTAGTAGTAGTCGTAGTAGTCGTAGTAGTAGTAGTAGTAGTAGTAGTAGTAGTAGTAGTAGTAGTAGTAGTAGTAAAAGTAGAAGTATTAGTAGTAGTAGAGTAGAAGTAATAGAAGTAGTAGAAATCATAGTGGTAATAGTAGTAGAAGAAGTAGTAGTTGTAGAAGCAGAAGTAGTAGTAGTAGAGGTAGTAGTTGTAGTAGTAGTAGAAGTAGTAGTAGTAGTAGTAGTATCAGTAGTAGTAGAGGTAGTAGTAGTCGTAGTAGTAGTTGTTGTTGTTGTTGTAGTTATAATAGTAGTAGTAGTAGTCGCAGCAGCAATAGCAATGGCAATAGTTAGAAGTTGTCGTCATTGCTGTTACTGAAGCAGTCATTGTTGGTTTCCTTGTTATTGTTGGTATTGTTATGTTGTTGATATACCTCAATGACATCCAAGCCCTTATATCTCTGGGGAATGACAAAGTGAAAACATTTTCATTCAGCTTTAATCATATAGCTAATAATAAAGGTGATATGCAGCAGGACTGAAATTACATTAGGGGAATGGAGGGATTCACAAAATTTATGATTTTATACTTTTGATAAACATTTTTGTTTCTCTAAAGACAGGGACCCAAGTATCCTAGATATGGCGCAAGCATGTAGAGCATCATGTAATATTCTACATGATCAATCATGCACACATGCACTCTGCCGCGTACATACGTGACAGTAGTAGCTGTGTCAGTTTTAGTTAATTGTAGATGGAGCTGAAACTATTCTTGTTGTTGCATATTGTGAAATATTCTAGATTCATATATTGAAACATAAAAAACAAATTAAACTTAATTATTAAAAGGTCCCACTCATGGAATTTATTGGATATGATGAAGTTTTGTTCATTCTCTGTTATTCACAACTATAAGTTAATATTTGTTAGTATTGTGTCTTCCACTAAAATAATGGACAATAAAATATTTACTGAAAGTGCTGACATTCATGGTATTTTATATACTCATTGCTTTCAACATTGAAGAAACTGGAAAAAATTAAAATTAATCAATGAAATTTACCATGTGATTTTCATCTCACTATTTCCAGGAATATAACGTTTTACATTTTAGTTCTATAAAGTGAAAGTTACAATAATATAGTGCAGAACCCTGAGTAATACTGAAAATATATTTAAACCAAATATATTAATTCTATACTTACTATAACATAAATTAATAAGAGATGATTTTAAGAGACAAAATCCTGTTCTGATATATTACAGTAACATCCAGCTCCATCTACAACAAGTACCCAAACTGAAACAGCTACTCCATCGCTGCATAACTAGCATGTTTCTAAAAGTCAATTTTGCCACTCTCGAGGGTTTTCTCACCATACCATCGCCGTGGCGATCGAGCCTCCCAGGACCGCCCCTCCAAAGACGTCGCTCCAGTGATGCTTGTAGTCCGAGATGCGGCTGAGACAGGTGTAGAGGGCCAGGAAGAGGGCGATAACCTGCACCAAGGGGCGGAGGAACAGGGTGTCACGCCAACTCCATCTCGTCTGCATGTAGAGCTGGTGACGGGAGAACAATAAGAAGACGGAAAAGGATAGTAAGACTTCACCAGTGATCAATTTTGTTTCATGCGTAATGAGTCAGTTTGGAGTTTGGAGATATCTCCTATAACCCCATGGATACTACAGTTCGATCTTTGAAAAGTGGGATAGGTAAATGCCATGATTGGGTGAAGTCCTCAACTTGGGGTTAAAACCATTCTAGAATCAAGTAAACTATGCAAAGATTCTACTGTGAACATTTTGAAGTCAAAAGTTGACTCAATTTAAAAGTACTTCCATTAATATGCCTTGTGACAGACAAATTTGTTGTGTAGCTTTCTATTGGATTAATTTCTCTTGGGGCTCAAGAAAAATGAAGTCCTTGTATGTTCATACTTCATTCTCCTTAAGTAAACAAATTTAAGACAAAGACTTCCAGCCGGGGATACACTCCAGCTAGTGTATAGACTGACATATCTTTCTACCAGTTTGGTTCTAGCAGCATTTTTTAATTCTCCCAATCATGTCACAACCCTTTAATGTGGTATTTAAGGACATTTATGTAGTAATGGAGGGTTGTATAAATGGCTTTTGTTAAGTTTTGTTGAAAGAATACCTGCACCTTTACATTCTCAGATGGCCATCATCTGAAAATGCAACTCTGAACTGGATTATTATGAGAATAAAATATTGTTTGAGAAATAGGAGGGTGTAATTTCTGTAAAATATTTTTGTAACAATATTTCAATGTTTTCAGTTTTAATCAAATTTGAGACGAGCAGCCTAAATGTTGTCAGTGTCTCTGATAATTAAGAAGTGAAAATGAAGTCGTCCCCCACTCACCTCCCCCACCCCCAAATAAAAAAATATCTTAGAGATATATATTGTATTAGATGAAGCATGTTTGGATTGATTCTTTTAGAAATCTTTGAATGACAAGCAAATGACATCTCAGGTTGAAACCCCATGTCAGCAATAATTAAATCTGACCTAAATTATGCCCAATAACTTAAGCATTTATAGAACTGTTGTCCTTTGTAATTCACAGTACGAGATACAAGGTAAAGAAACATAGATATACACCAGTCTGCAATTTACAATAATTAAACATAATTTTACAAACATTGAAATAGCAGTCAACCAGTCTGATCATCTCCCCATATACTGCATGAAAAAATAATTAATATTTAATTTGTATAACACCTGCAATACTTATTAAATATAACAAGAGTGCAAGAGAAACATAACCTGTATATCAAGGTTCGCGCATGTTCTCAGAATTTGTGTAGGCCATATTATTAAAAACAAGATTAGCAGTGTTTTTGTTTTCTAAACCCAGAGATTGATTTTTAGTTTTGAAATTGCTCTGGCAAGGACAGTTTTGTACTTGGTCGCTAGGCAACAGGACACAGGTACAACAGAACCAAGGCTAATATATAGTGCAGGCATGTAGAAACCACCAGAATACAGACATACAGATGCCAGCAGGGGATGAATACGAATTAGTGCTTAATCTTTTGTAGGGTGCAGATAATTCATTGCCATGGCAACCATTATTGTTACAGATTGCCCTCTGCATGCCGACTTCCTGTTTCTGGGTTACAAGGGTTTACAAGGAGTTCATTGTATCCTCCTTTATTTTAAGCAAATATTAGTCACGGCTTAAACACGTCTGCCTCCATGTTCGGTGCAGCGAGACAATAATGGGATGAGTTGGGAAACAAAAGGATGGAAAATATGATGTAGGAGTACCAAGTGAGACTTACAGTAGATGCCTGACCTGTTTAGATGGACCAACAGTTAGAGCTGGCAATATTTGATCTAAATCTCATTCGATTATCATGAGTAAAATATCGTCAGTAACACGATATATTGCTTAAGCTGGAAAACAGATTTGTGACGAATAAGATAAATCTATTTTAGGCTTAAATTGACAGTGCGCTCTGTAGGGCTGTTATCAAAATGTGGACAAAACAATGTTGCTTTCTATAGACCCTCTTGTAACTATCTGGAGATTCATGGTGCCAATTGTATATAAATAGCATTTTTGGTGGGCAGTGTGTTGACAGAGTTGTTATATTTGTTGATAGTTACCAAAATGCACTACTGCTCTTGATACCACAAGTTTGATAGCTGAATAGCATGGAGGTCTCTCTTTTATCCCCACCTCCCTGTTTCTACCTATATGATTACAGGCAGTAGCACTTGTGTGCAGAGTATTCATAGCTTTGGGGATTTCTTGGTCCCTCCCACTGCAGTGCATGCATTTACCCCATTAGGTTTTCATAATCGATGATATTTATGGGCCATATCATGCCTCCGGCGATATTTTGAAATAATCAAGAGATCATTATCGAGTATTCAATATTTTTTTTAATGATTTTGATATTATCGCCCAGCACTACCAACAGTATAGGAATTATGTTACATTCAGCACACTCATTATTATCATCTTCTTCTTCACCATCATCATCGTCATAACAACAGTAATAGTTTACACATTTATTAATCAAATTCCAAATGTCACGAATTTAGGTGTAAAAACATATAAAATACCAACCTCCTCTCTCAGGAGTATGTTTGCCTACTCCCTCCTGACACCCAACTATAAGATTTTTATAAGTAATTTAGTAAAACAGTGTCTGGTAAACCTACGCTACAAAATAATGTGATAACTGCACACAGATCATCTTTGTAACCAAAGACACGTACCACACATGTGGCAATTGGTGCTCGTCTAACATCTAGCACCCATGCATCAACGGATGTCTGACAGTGAGTCACGTATTAGCGCTCCTTGTAACACAGGCTGAATGTGTCAAAACAACGTATTAAAGCGAACATTCTCACATGTAAAATTAGAACATTAATTTGTGAAGATTGAATTCAGTTTGTCATGTCATGGTCTCTTGTGAGATTATATCACTTTGCCAAGAAAATGAAGACAGTAGTAACAACAGAGAGAAAGAAATATACTGAACAGTGTTTCATGTATCAGAATTCTTTGTCTTTTACAGTCAAAACTGAACCGCGTAAAATTAAAATATCAAAGGGAGAGGGGACCTCAGTAATTGCGACAGATTGTGACTAAAGTGAATAAGTGACACACAATGACACTAGTAACAAAATAGAATTAGCAAGAGTCGTATAATTTTGGTGATCCAACATTTGCTCAGGCGACAGTTGCTCTGGTAATACACCTATTAATTGTCAGACGCACCCCTCAACCCCCGGGAATGGTGCGTCATGGGTGGGTCATTTACCAACAAATAATGACGCAGGGTACCGTCATGGAAGCATTTGGTCCGTCACAGCATGGTGAATGGGGTGCGTCAGTTTGTATACGTTTAAATAGGCCTAGGCACAGTCATTGTAAGAAAATGGTCCGTCATAGTCGAGACACACAGGTGCGTCATGGACTCGTGTCTCATGGTATATGAAAATCCGTCTCACGTTTGACAAGTGACGCACCATTCCCAGGGGTCGAGGGGTGCGTCTTACAATTGATAGGTGTATAACAATATCTCAGAAGACAAAGAGTTAGGGTTAGGGTTACAATTGGTTTTCCAGTTCAGAATAGGGTTAGGGTTAGTGCATAAAATAATCGGTGAAGCAATGTCGCTGGAGAAAATGTCGGACATTCATAATTTCTACTAATCACAAGCCACATAAAGTGGGGGTGGAATGCTATATTCATTCTTACATTTTATCATTACGGGTCCATCCTACATACATTACAAAGGTTCTTTCTACAACTTATGAAAGAGTTTGTACCAGGATTTTGTAGAGTAACTTTCCGTGACGCAGCTAAAAATCTGTCACAAAGTGCAACACATGTGCCTTTTTTTATTAGCTGTATACGTGTACACGTATTATTCACCTGCATGCAATCACTGCAGTTGCAGGACTCGCATGTCGTGACTCGTTACCACCCGCCCCCCAACAGGTGGCTGTTCTATTTTAAGGCATCAAGCCGAAAGTCATGATGCCGACACAGAGCAGGACCAAAATAAACCCGTATCGAGTCTGATTCTGCAAAGTGCGGAAATCAGCAATCTCGTGCACAAATTAGAACGTTCTGGCACCAGATTGAAATGAGCCTAAGCAAGATCAGATGTTTTTGTCCATGCAGTTTTCCAATCATAAATTGTACTTATTACACATCTAACACTTAAAGGCAAGGTTCACCCTGACATCAAGTTGGTTTTAATCAAAGCAGAACAATGAGAGAAACATATTAATGAAAGTTTGGCGAAAATCCACCAAAGAATAACAGAATTATGAAGTTTCACAGTTTTAAATTTGTGACGTCACATGCGAGCAGCTCCCCATATGTCATGTGATATAAACTCCATAAAAGTGCCGTTTTCTCAGAAATTTGAAAATTATTTTGCCTGTGCAATCAATATATTATCAGAAACATTTTTCTACACATGCAACTATGAAAAAAACCCATTCAATTATAATGAACTATTAAGAAATTGCAATTTATGGAATTTATATTACCTGATATATGGGGAGCTGCTCGCATGTGACGTCACAAATTTAAAACTTTGAAACTTCATAACTCTGTTATTCTTTGGTGGATTTTCGTCAAACTTTCATTAATATGTTTCTCTCATTGATTTGCTTTTATTAAAACCAACTTGATACCAGGGTGAACCTTGCCTTTGAAAACTCAAGCATGTGATCTGTAATTCCATAATTTTAGCTATAGTCATGGAGTGTACTGGAGACGAGTCTCAGTGCATTGTCAAAAATTTGAATTTTTGCTGTGAAAGTATAAGATTAGTGCTGTATTATTTACAATGCAAATTGATTGTTTTAAAAAATCAATTAGACTTGCAAACAAACTGGGCAGTTTTCATGTAACGTACAAAGTTACAATCATTTGAGGTTCATTTCATGGAATAATAGCTTCAACATGGTTAAAGTTATAAACTGAAATGTTATTTTTACTTCAGTCATTGCTTACTGCACAAATACTTGAATCAACATGTATTAGCTGAATTTTGCACTCATTACTAATCATTCCATATTCTCTTTGCTAGCATTTGGAATTCAATAACCCCGCATCAAAATGAAACATAAATCATTATTATCTGAAACTCCCCACAGTCTTAAAGGTATTGTATAACAATGTTTCCACTTTGATTAATGTGAGCTACATGATTCTCTATGATAAGGTCTAAACAGAAAATTTTTTATTTCAAAACGATCATTACATGCTTTTAAAAGGTGAAAACCCTTGAGGAGCGACCATTTCAGCATACCACACACACTGGTGCGTTGCAGAAATTTCATCAGCCGACAATAATTCATGTGCCGAATTTTATCTATACATATTTTACAAGTGACAAAATAACTGTCTGAAATTTTGTGTTCTAGGGTGTATTATCCATTCAAACACTGTCAGATATGTCCGATATCAAAGTTTGACAATGTTTTATATGGGGCTTCCACAATGTTGTCTTTAACCATTTTAGGTGCTGTCAGTCAGTTAACCCATTCTGATAGAACACTGGGATGTATATGATGCTAATTGGTCACTTCTAACTCCTAATCTCTTCACATCCCCAGGTCAAGCGAAGTAGGAACTGGTTGGTTGTGACTCACTGGCTGACCACATGGGCTGACCATCACTGACCAATATGAAAACATGTGTGAGCTGGCTGCTGCATTAAACATGTACCAAAAAATCAAAATCTATCATAAGAATGAAATCATAATGGGACCGTGTCGTTTTATGTCTCACATATCAAAATGTTGTATTATCAACTCAGCTGTTCTGCACCCTTTTTATTGGTACACCGTGTTACTGTACATGTACATCATCATAATTTTTCATCAAATCATAAATTCATGATTTATCAACCAAATTTTGATATCAAATGGTCATTTTTAACTTGGATGACATATTCCTAATAAATTCAGTTATAACAAATGACTCATGTAAGCAAAAACAAGTTTGATTTTAGAAATTCACTGTACTTGTCTTATATCAGTATCATATTTACATTATAAAATACTAGAAATTTGTTGTGTCCATAGGACACGGATGCCCC
>JZLH01S0036863.1:0-19476 GCA_001188425.1 Eucidaris tribuloides
GATAAGGCAAGATTGGGTTGGTTGATTCTGCTGAGAGGACAACTGCCCTATTTGCACAGGTAATATACGAAATTGAAGAATGCATCATTATTAAAAAAAAAAAGGAGCAAGCATAATGGCTATTGTATAAAAATAAGCAATGCCAGATCCCCATAGAGAGCAGAAGTGATGATTTCAAACCTGTTTGAACACATTTAGGGATAATAGCCAAATCATGTTTCAGGATTCACAAATCTTGTTGTAATGTTTACTTTATTTATTTCCAGGCCAGTACATTTTAGGTTTGGGCCAGTAAAGAAATGAAAAGTGAGCTTCTACTAGACCGACCTGTCCGTGTCCGACCAGTAGAAAAAATGAGTTAGTGTGGAGCCCTGCAAAAAAGACTTAACATTTTACCCCCCCCCCCACCTGAATGTTAATATTGAAGAATGCACACAGAATTTCAAAGGACACTAAATGTATTGAAGATAATGTTCCACTAAATGGCTCGATGATCATGTCCTTGTATGCAGAAGTTGTAATCAGTTTGAATGATAACATATTTTGAATTGTTTACCGGTTTGCTGCAAGCCATTGACACCTGCATGTTCTTCGTTGCCACAATTTCAAATAACAGGGAAAAAGTGATTCACTATTTTTTAGTGTATTCAAAGTACATTGTATTCCACATTATGTAGTTCCTGTGTCCCATCATTATACAAGTACATATAGGTATAGACGATTTAGCAAGTAACTGCAAATTACAGAAATTTTGAGGCAAAATAGTTCTTTGCATTTATGTCAAATTTTTGACAGCTATTGGCCTTCAGACAAATGCAGTGTTGAGCCCTGAACGTATTAATTGCAGTTATTGTTAGTCATTTTATCTGAATACATATATGTATTCTAATTAGTGTATGAAGTGTTTGGCACTTTGAAAGTAACATCATTTTTGTAACACCTTGCCTATGGTATACATATATACTAATTTGTTATTTTTCTCTTTTGGCAATTTCCTATTCTACCACTTATTAATTCTAAAGTTGTCGCTGGTACAGTTTTGCACTACAAATGGTACCCTTTCACTTATTGTTAAAACAAAAAGTATAACTGCAATGTTATTTGTTATTACACTTATACATTGCGTCCCAGAAAAAACATAACCCTGAAGCAAAGGCTTATTTTGTGAAAGCAATGAGGCATATAATTGCAAAAATAAGTTCAAAATAAACTTTGACTTTTGACTTATACTCTTTCAAATGATACATTAAGCAAATTCATTCATGCATGTATCTCTGAGTACCATGACTCTAAAAATTTAAAGTGAAAAACCGTTTGTTACGCTTTATGGCTTTCACACTGTGCACTCCATGAAAAGAAAGAGATGGACAGCTGGTGTGCACAGTGTCAAAGCCAAAAACGTAACAAATGGTTTTTCACTTTAAATTTTTAAAGTCATGGTACTCAGAGATGCATGAGTGAATAGGTTTGCTTAGTTTATCATTTTGAAAGAGCATACGTTAAAGTTTATTGTGAACTTATTTTTACAATCATATGCCCCATTGCTTCTGCACAATAAGCCTTTGTTTTAGGGTTCTGTTTTTTTTTTTCTGGGAGACACTAGAGGTGGCAAAATTTGATCTAAACCTCATTCGATTATCGTGGAAAAAACATCGTCCGATAACATGATTTATCGCCTGAGTTGGAAAACAGATTTGTGTTGAACAAGATAAATCTGTTGTAGGCTTTAATTGACAGTGCACTCTTTAGGGCTGTTATCAAAATGTGGTCAAATAATGTTGCTTTCTGTAGACCCTCTTGTAACTAGATCTGGAGAGTTGTGGTGCCGACTGTTTATAAGTGGCATTTTGGTTGGCAGGGTGTTGACAGATTTGTTGACAAAATACTTAATGCACCACTGCTCTTGCATTACCACAAGTCTGACAGCTGAACAGCATGGAGGTTTCTCATATTACTCCTACCTCCCTGTTTTTATCTCTCGTGTGCAGAGTATTCTTAGCAATGGGAAATTCTTGGTCCCTCCCACTGTAGTGCATGTATTTACCCCATTAGGTTTTCATAATCGACGGTATTGTGCATCTGGCGATATTTTGAAATAATCATGAGATCATTATCGTGTATTCGATATTTTTTCAACATCGACTAATTTCGATATTATCCAAACATCGGCCAGCCTTAGGAAGCACTGTATAGTAGAGGAATAGCCCTCACTAAATTACTCATAAAACTTTTAGGGTTACATTGGATATTTTCCTCCGAATTGGAGATTTTAAATTATCAAAGATTTTTGTGTGTATGAAATGGGAAAAACATGTACATGTACACTGTCTATACATTTTGGGTCATCGACTGACCCAAAGTAGATAACTTAAAAAGTATATTGTAGCTTCTGAAATATTTGTAACGTTATAATAAGACTTGCATTGTTACAAAGGGTAAACCTTTGTCCATGGGCGCAAATCCAGGGGGGGACAGGGGGACATCGTCCCCCCCCCCCCCCCCCCCCCGCGATTTTTGAAGGTGGGGGGACACAATATCCAATGTCCCCCCCCCCAGAATTTTGTGATTTGGCTTGGCAATTTGCAGTTATTTTGGCAGTTATTTTTGTTTTTTGGCTGGCAAAATATGGTTTTCGTGAGTTTGTCTTTTGTGAAAATACAGTAGACTCTCATTATAATGAACTGCTCGGGTCCGGAAAAAATTACTTTGTTTTAAGGAAATTTTGTTATATCAGGGTTACTAAAACAGTAAGATACAAAGAAATTTTAACACTTGGGTCCAGAAAGCTTAGTTTGTTATATCGAGATTTTGTTATATCAGTGTTCTTTATAAAGAGAGTGTACTGTATTTGTGTAAAAGCAAAATGTCCAAGATTTCTGGAAAATGGTGTGGAACTGGGTTCATGTTCTAAAAAGAATTTTTAACATTCATCAGTATGGCTGAAATTGGAAAAAGGGGCAATTCATATTGTCACCAATTTATGAAACTGGACATATGTAATATTTGTATCAAGTGTTGTAAACAACAGTTACCATAGAAAACCTTTTGTTCACTATTGAATAGAATTCTTTCACATACATCCCAGAATTAAATCACATCTTTATAACTTCTACATTGTGTCTAAAAAAAAAATGGTCCAATCGGGAGAAAAATACTTAAGGCATGTAATTTTCTCAAAAGTATGTGTATTCAGTATCATATCAAACCAGAATAAATTTTCTTTCTGGTAAACCTAGTCCCATTCAATTTGCTTTTATAAGTCAAAAGTTATGATTACTTTTGTGCAGTCAGGCAAAATCATGTTTGTCCTACTTTTGTGTATTGGTCATAATGACAACTGAATTGGTGGTATTATTACTTACAGAACTCATACAAATTGAATTATAAAAATCTATAAAACAAATAACAAATGCCTTTTTTCCTTCAAAATGTTTATTTCTGATTATCTTGTAAATAAAAAATCAAATACAAATAACCCTTACTCGGCATTGAAATGATATTGCACATCTGTTTACCAGACTGCATTCACAGTGACATCATGATGATCTGCACATCTCATTCATTTTACCCATTTTGTCAAAGTTATGTACCTCCTTTGTACTTCAAATAATAGGAAATCAGAAATGTACAACCTGAAAAATCTATTCATTCAGCTAAATTGAATGATTACACAATACTTTTCACACTGTCATTGGGGTTTCTTTGTTAAACAATATGCAGAAACTGCATGCACATGTACGGCACATACAGTATACTGGGACAAAGGCAATTTCGCGTCATTGGACAAAATTCAATATATCTCTGGATTGACACAACCAAATGAAATGAAATAAATTACACTGGCAAGTATATTCTTTTAGCTTTATAACAATACCCAACTTGACTAGATTGTATATGATTTTCATGTATTAAAAAATAATTTCCGATTGGACCATTTTTTGGAGAGACACTGTATTTGCACAAGACACATATTAAAACAACAGTTTACACACCATGTCAACTATGGGTAGTACACTGTAAATCATGCCAACTATTGACATACAATTGAAATTTACTTAATGTTATGCTTTCCACAGAATTTAAACATTCTAAATTCTTGGTATTTGAAATAGATGTGTTGCCAGCGACTATCAGGTCAGTCCAGACCGACCTGATAGCCGCTACTTTCCGTTGATATCCATTGCTGGCCCCCACACAATAGCTTGAGATGATGCATAGGAAACCGCATCCATGGGTATCCATGCGCTGAATTTGGTCGCTTGATGAATTGCAGCTTTGTCATATGTTTTGTGTATGTCACAGAAGAACACAGAATTTGAAGTGTAGAACACGGAAGCATTTTAGACAATGGAGAACTAGGGACTGTACCCTAGACATGATTGCACTCATTATAATGACTAGATATACTTGTACAGTAATAAAATACGATGGTCTCAGTATGGTCTCAGGAATATGGAAATATATACCGATTGAATAATGTATAAAGTATTCAGAACATATTTTTCTCCGTATAGTTATAGTGATACAGACCTGTGAATTTGGGCCACTGGCAAGAGTTGTTTGATGTTACTGTTATTTTAACCTGTTGTGCCATGTGTTAACTCTATGGGATTTTCAGAATCTCGGTGGCAATGGGTTAAAAACACGGAATAAATATGGTATGTGTTTTGTTTGAGACTGGTACAAGTTGCTTTGTTGATATAAGTGGGATATACGTGGTGGGTGTGGTAGCGCCTTTCATTCCGAGATGGACCAAATTATCTGATGTTCAACCCCCCCCCCCCCGAAAAAAAAAAAAAAATAATAATAATAATTAAACACTCTTTTCAAGATTAAAATCTAAAAATGAGTAGTTTGGTAATTGACAAGATGTTTTGATATTTACATGTGTATAAGAATTAAAATGTTATAATCATTATATAGATGACTCCGCATAACTCGACGTCGCACTAGTCGATTTACATATATCACCTATGTCGATTATTTTTGACATTCCCAATTTGCTCTGTGCTTTTTCAATGGGAAGTTTTTCTTCTAAGTGAATTTCGCCTATCTCAAACACATAAGTCCCAAAAGGAGCAAACATGTGTTAAACCATTCGCCTAGGTCGAAGTGGCCATAACTGTCATTCTTGATGGTCTTTATAATGGGTTGACCTTTTGATCTCTGCCTGTCAGCATGACCGTAAAGATGTCATAAATTTCCCATTCCGTCTCTGCCGTTCTCATTTTTCCTGTACATTGGTACAGTTTTGACAGCCTCCAATTCCCTATGCAAGTTTCCTTCATCTCTAACATAGAATTGTATCCAAAACTGTAACTCGAATATCGGCTAAGTCGATGTGATTTGTGTGGTCCCCAGTGATTTGACTTACGCAAAGTTTACTGTGTTCAACATACTGAGAACCTGGCCGTAGGATTGGTCAAGAGTGAATCATTTGATAAGTACAGATTCACCCATCAACTTACCGAAGAAGCGATAGTAACTATCGAATGCCTCGGCAAATGCCTATCACTTGCTTGATGCAGCTGGCAGTGTGCATATTCCGTGAGCGGTTCATATAATATACATGTATGCAGCATGTATGTACGCTAACATGCACATGCAGGCATCAAACATCCCTGGTAGTGCACACCCAGACGTGGGTTGACGTATTCCATAGTCAAGCTTAAAATGTAATACATTCCATTTTTTCTTTAGCTAAATAGTTTCAGATGTGGAATATAAAGCAGATAACTACCTTTTCGTTTCTGGCAATGTGATGTACTATCACTTCCTTAATGATGTGAATGTATATGCTATCTTTCCTTTGTTTCGCTTCTGAAAGGTAGCTACATCCAAATCACCTCAGATGTGATAGATTGTCTCATCACCTTCACCAACGGTAATTTGCTTACTTGACCCGGTACGCGGAGGAATAAAGATTCAGCATATCTACCTACAGAATTGTAAACAGTTTGATAAAGCAAAACAATCAGGAAAGGTGCAAACAGAGTAACAAGATGAAATTTTCTTCTAAACAGGATTGCAAGATTTCTAATATTGCACTGTTGTGGGAAGAACTTTATGGCTGTAATGACTGTTTACCCGATACTGAAGTGTCTTAATAGTGTCTCTATTTTTATCATGCTTGTATATCTAGATTTCTCTCCGTATAAAAAGGAATTTACAATCTACAATGTATAGTATACTGTTCAAAAAGCAATCATTACACTCGGAGTAGAAGCACCAGCCAGCATTACTACTATAGATCTGTCAACTGATGGTTTTATGTGTTTTATATATCGAATCTGCAAAGGTAAAAATGGAAAATATATACATGTAACATGTAAATAAAGCAATATGTCTTTCAGGAGCATACAACTGTGAAGCCATTGTTTGTGTGCTTGTATAGGTATTATGCGCATTTGTGAGAGTGAGCATGCATGTATGTGTATGTGTGTGTGATCAGCCGGGATGAAGTCGAGGCTGACCGTTACGAGTTATGAAGCCACTGGAAAAATATTTTTTAGAGACTCGGACCGAGGCCAAGTCCAAGGCTAGTACAATTTGGCCTCAACACTCCATCTCTGGTGATCAGGTGTGCTGGAAACATTTTTGGCCCAGGGGGGGGGGGGGGGTAGGAGGGAGGGAAGGAGGGGGAGGGCCCTTTAACTGTATGTATGCAAACTATAATTTATACAGTAGAAACTAGTCTTGACTGATTATGACAGTATGACTGATGTTTGTATCAACAAAACCTGTGAATTTTGGTTTGTTACATCAATCACTATCAAAACTGTTTCATGTCATTTTGATCTATACTTCATGATTTAAAACAAATAGAATCCTGCATTTTACACACTTTTCCTACAAAAAGGGTAACCGAAGTTCAAAGATCAACTACATGTATATCAAGAATACACAGTTTATTTGATAAATTTGTAAATTGGAATTAGAATAACTTGTCAGCTTTAATTTGACACCTTACATCGACATTGTCAAGGACCACAGAGTTTAGGTCTTCTAAAGGTGAAGGGTACAAAACTTGCTCCCCCCCCCCAAGTTTTTGGTTTGATTTTTTTTTCCACAACAAATCTCAGTTCAATGAGATGCTATCCCCTCTCACATCTTTTGACAAGTGAATATTATGTAACATAACCAGTGTCTAGCTGCAATCTCTGCTGATCTCGTCCAGTGCTGCCAACGAGTACGGATTTTTCCAGTGCAGTTCTGGTCTTATTACAGTTACTAGGCAGTGTGTTCAACAACAAAAACGTAGATTAAAATAAGAATAGAACATGAATGACCTAAATAAATGAAACTACCGAACCAAATGCCTTGGTTACTGTAGTGATTTGAATGCAATGCTCGAATTGTAATGGAAATGCCATGTTTACATTCACCGGTGAGTAACGGAACAAAAGGTTTGTTTTATTCATGTTTTTCCTCATAAGAAAACGTTTGGTTCAGCTGTTTCAAATATTTTTTGTCATCCGCACTCTAATCTTATTTTTTTTTTTTATTGTTTACCGTACCGCATAGTAACTGTAATAAGACCGGACCTCCCGCAAAAATCCGTACTGGTTGGCATGTCTGCTCATCCCATCCCACACTCTTCTGAATGATAAAATTGAGAGATGAATGGTGTCAATTGTTACATTTTTATCTTGTATGGTAATTTTCCAGCTCCAATGTTGGGCAAGCATTACCCTACATTCTTCTGAATGAATGACATCGATTGGTAGATTACAAAAACCTCAGAAAAAAATGATTTTGTATCCATCACCTTCAGGGTCTTCTAGTTCAGTAATCAGTGGTGATGATGATGTACATTGTACGTATGTTCTCAAATGAAAGCAAGAAAGTTACCCTCTTCTCCCAACTAAATGAAACGGTATCTGATTTTGTTTTAAATGACTGACCTTTGAACTTCAGTTACATTTTTTTATTTTATTTTTTTTTTAGAAACACACTGTACTTAAAGCCCAAGTTTAGTTTTGGGGATTTTTTGTTATTTGAAAGCTTTATGCCCCAATGTCATAACCCTGCAATAATAGATTCTGAATGTCTTTAGTTTTTTTTAAAGTAATTAATTTTCAGATTAGGTATTACTCATATAACATTTTTAACCCTTTGGATGCTGTAATGTAAAATATGGTCAAAAATATCGGGGGTCCCCCCCCCACTTTTTCATAATTAATAAAAAAAAAATCAAGACAAAAAAAAGTTATATTAGTTATACCTCATCTGAAAGAGCCGAGTCTGCTCTTTCAGATGAGGTATAACACATGTAACCTTAAATCCTTTTTAACCCTCTAAGATGCCTATAATGTAAAATTTTGGGGGTGTTCACACGAGATTTTTCATTAAATAATTAAAAAAAAACTACAGACATTCACAATCTATTATTGCAGGGTTATGACTTTGGGGCATAAAGCTTTCAAATAATAAAAAATCCCCAAAACTAAACTTGGGCTTTAAAAACACTATATAACATTGTGGAAGCCACATTAAAAAAAAAAATTGTCTAACTTTGCTATCTGACATTTTTGAGTGTTTGAGTGTTTGAATAATGCCATACATTACACATGGCATATTTATAGCGCCGACATCCATTTTGCTTAAAAGCTCAAGGACAAATAAACACCCTAGAACACAAAACACGAGACAATTATGTCACTACAGTAAAAAATGAACAGATCAAAATCAGCACATTAATTATTGTCAGCTGATGAAAATTCTGCAACACAGTGGTCTATATTGGAAAACTGGAATGGTTGCTCATTGATTTTCACTTTATAAAAGCACCGAATGATCGTTTTGAACTGCAATTTTTTCAGGGCTTCATTTTTAGACCTATTACAGACACTGATAGCATGGGGAATCATGTAGCTCAGATTTTTAAAGGAAATATTGTTAGATGATGCCTTTAAAGTTTAACTGATTTTAGACTCGACAAACATCCCTGCCCATCCTGAAAAATCCAAACTGCTAGCATCGAGTATTAAATTGGTATAATGTGTTTTACATGTTTTGAAAAGGAATGTGTAAAGAAATGAGACTGACCTTTAAACTAACGCAAATGGAATTTTAGAACTTATGAACACCTTATTGCAAAGAGTTTGCCAAAAGCAGTTTTCTAGCACCGTTGCCCTAATTTCAGTATTTCTTTTTTTAGTTTGTATTACATTCTCTCCCCCGCTAATGCCCCCCTCCTATCATCCCCATAGTTATGCCTCTGCATGCTCATTCACAAACCACTAATGAACACTCTATAAACACTCTCACTCAGTCAAATACTCTCCCACACACAGATCGAAAAGACACAAACACAAACATACACCACACACACACACACACACACACACATACGAGTAATCACCTTCGACCGAAAACGTACAATTTTTTTATGTGAGTGTGTCCGTGCGTTAGTGTGTGTGTGTTTGTAACGGTAATACCGAGGAGGACACACAACCGTTTTGTACCAATTGAAGGAGGACGAAAATTCTGATAACTGCGGACATATTACATTACGGTACACAACCTCCAAATGCGGACGTTCTCTATATACCCCCAGACCTTGCTTGCTGGTTGTAATGCCACACAAGCACCTCAATTACAACAAGATCTAAAAACGTGGACCGTCCCCCCTGGAAGGTACGTCCACGGTTGTACAGTAAAATTAATCAAAAAGAAGATTACAAACACACACACACATATGCATGGATATACTTCAGTGCACATGTGGAAAATGGAACACAGTGATGTGGGGCACAATGGGAAAGACACTAATTATAGTCTGGACATTGAAGGATGGGGGGAGGGGGGATAATTACTTAGACTAAAGCTAGTCTACTTCCATGAATGGGATTTGTGATCAAATTAGTTTGCAAACTTATTTCATCATCCAACACAGAACGCACATCTTACAGGAAAATAGCAGGACTGGAAAAGTACTCACTTTGGGACAAAACTACTCAGACTCCACACTGTTCAAGGCTTCTGCTGTCTTGGTGATTTTATGGTCAAACAATTACCATCAGTACCCATTGTGACAAACGAACTTGTTGTGTAGTTTTGTACGGGATGAATTTATTTCCATCATCCCACTAGATCAATTCAATACTGGTAAATGAACGCTCATTTTCTTTAGAAGTAACCAAATTTAAAACAGCTTCCAGCCAGGAGATACACTCCAACTGGAGTATACATTGGTATATGTTTCAAGCTATTCGGTTCTTGGCACATTTTTTGGCTTCTCCTAGTCATTTCAATGCCTTTTAAACTAAACCTTTTTTTGAGAATATGGCATGAACCTGCAGTTCGATAAACTACATGTCACTTGGACTGTAGTTGGTCCACTTCTACGACTGGGATCTGTGAACTTTTGACCATATTACATGTAGTTTGCACACTTAATATCTAGAATTTGTTTACTCACAGAGAATCAAGCATGAACATACCACACCTGGGCCCTATCTCATAAAACTTGCAATCAATTGCAAATCCCAAAATCGATTGTAAGTCATAAAATACTGGGTTCTGATTGGTTGAAATCAACTTGCAATCGATTTTTGAGAGTTGCAATCAATTGCAAAGTTTTATGAGACAGGGCCCTGAACTACTCTTGAGCCCTGAGAAAAATTAATCCCGAAGAAAACTACACAACAAATTTGCTGGTAAGTGGTAACAAGGCTTACTGATGGAAGTTCTTTCAAAAAGAGTCAACATTTGACTTCAAAATTTTCACAGCAGAATCCTTGCATTGATTCTAGAATAGTTTTACCCGAAGGACTACCACCAATCATGCTGTTCACCTTTAATTCTCATTTTTACACTCCAACAACCACTACAAACACAAAAACAAACAGAACGCAGGCCAAATGATGTTTTGAATATTTTTTACTGAAGTTTCTTCAAAAGTGGGTGTAATATGTGGCGATCTTCACATAATTCCATGCTCCCTGTCAAGAAAGGCAAGCTGTTTTAAGTGGTTTGCAGTGTCCCGTTAATAATCCCTTACAAGTTGCGTTGCTAACGTTGCAAGTACTTCTGCGGAAATGCTTGTGAATGTCTGATGCACTGAACTGATTGGTGTAAAGGTTGCATGTCCTGTCCACTAATTTTGAGATTGATGGGAGTTATTATGCCCTGGCTTCCAGTTCCTTGGCCTTGGCCTTCTCCAGCTTGGCGATGCGGGCCTGACTCTTGCTGCCCATCTGTCCTCCACCCCAGTGACGGCGGATCTGTAGACGAAAGTGGCAGGAGAAATGTTGAAACGTTAGTGAAAGATCAAGTCTCTGTTTGAATGCTTTGAAGATACTATTTGGTGTCTTCTATGGTAACAGGCCCATTTGGAAAAAGTGATCTAATGTTAAATTTTAAAAGTAACTTTTACTCAAAACATAAGAAATACTTGAAGTTAGTGTATGAGATAGTTAATGCAAATTATTTGTACCAAACAGTGTGTTATATAATAAGGCCCATACTTTCTACCGGTCTGTCTCCATGTTGCATACATTCACTTAAATACTCAGAAACTCTAATGTAACACACATTTTTCTACAAATACTTAGCTCAGTCTATATCTCCTACACCAATTCAAATAATTAATTTTATCTTGGGTTAGCTGTGGCGTGAAAATCTGAAACATCACATACAATTTCAATTATTTTTGTTTTGAGTGAACAGTTCTTTTAAAATTTAACGTAAGATCACTTTTTCCAAATGGGCTCGTTACCACAGAAGACCCCATTTGCATAGACAATGTTGTCATGGAATATTTGCTAGTAATTTCAAGTTAATTTTATCAACTCATCAGGGATTTGATTTCAATACAACATGCATTCACCACAGACCAAAATATCCCATTCTTCGTCTCCAACTGGTTACAATTTAAATGAACTAAACAAACAAAAACTGGACAAGTGACAACAATAAACCACTAATAACCAGATAAATTTGTGACTAATGTAAACTGAACCTATTTATGGGGGATTTCAAGTTTGCCACTAGCAGAAAAAGCTACCTCACCCTGCCAAGTCAGTGACAGCTTTTCAAAATGCCGCTACAAGTCTGAGGAAATTTACTCATTTGAAGAGTGTATCCAACAATCTTACAATGTTTGGGAAACAAATTAAATTGTTTTGAAGATAATCAAATACTTGTTCCCAAATTCTGTTATTTCACGTGACAAATATTTTTCAAACCATTATCTGACAGTCTATAAATGCGAGAGATATTGTAGAGAAACCAAGTATATGATGCACCACGCCATACCCCGGGGTACCAACTAGAAATTCACCATTTTGTTGAATTATTTATTTATTTTTCAGCACTGTACCCTGGGTTACAAAATTATGTAAAAGTTATGGAATAAGGGTGAAAATAACACATTTAAATTCATTTTTACCCTATTTTTCGTAAGTTTATGCCTTTTTGTTGTGCACTTGCACAGCCTCTGCATCATCACCACTGATTTCATCGATCATAACTGAAAAAAATACATTTTTTAACACAAGAGGGCGCTGCACAACGCGGTACCCCGGGGTACAACAGTACCCCGGGGTATGGCGTGGTGCATCATATCTGAACTTTCATCAATGCCTTTCAGTAATTTCATAGCCAAAAATCTGTAATTTTGCCATATATCGAGTCAAAATCAGTCATTTTGTCATAAATGTAGTAGAATTACACAAAACTGATTTGATAAAAATCAGTATTATTTGTGTAACCTCCAGTATTGCCACTTTCAGAAGAAATTACTGAAAATTAGTACTACTTGGCAGCTGTAAAATGGGTATATTGTGTGAACATGGCCTGATTGGTGGACAAATTGTAAATTTCTCCATTTATTTTTCACACTCTCCGCACCTCTTCATGCCTGTCGTTGTAGTTTGTCCTGACAGCATCAACGAGTTTGCTCAGTGCACTCTTGTCCTCTGGGTTGACCTGGGTAAAGGCCAGGCAGGTGGCTGTCTTGCGGTGGACCACCTGTCCGAGCCGGGACTTCCCCTTGACGATGCAGTAGGGCACGCCCATCTTACGGCAGAGGGCCGGCAGAAACATGACGATCTACGACAGAAACGGTCAACACAAACACTATCAGTTCACTCATTAATTCACCAAAGAGTACAGTGTAAAAAAGACTTGAACACAAGATTCTCAACGGTTAAGCTTCAAAAAGTGGACATACAAGCCTGGTAATATGGTTGTGTTTTAAATCAGGTTTTCAAATGGCAGTATAACTGAGGTCAAAAAAAGAGCAAACATGCACATGCCTTCAGATCAAGGCATTTAGAAATTTAAATTTTTTTAGAATTCTTAACTGCATTGTTTTGTACACTCATTGTTCACTTTTATTTTAAATGTCATTTTTTTTTTTCATTTTATGTTCAGGCTTATTACCTGTATTCTTTTTTTTTGGCAGTAAACAGACTATATTAACAATGATAACATTTATTCCAGGATTAGAGATACAGGTGAATATGTATATTTACTCATTACTTTTTCTCCATTAGATTTTGGGTTACTTCAAAACTATGAGAGTGAAATACATGCAAGGTTGGAACATGACCTACAGACACTTACAGTACATGTTCGAAGGGTAATAATGGCACCCACAGACCTCTGTGAGTGTGTAGGCTATGTCACGAGACCTGGTAATTTGTGTGTGGCTTGACCACAACTGTGTTACCATCTTTTGTATTATTTTTAGAAATCCACTTGAAAAGAATGGTTCCTTTTTAAATGGAACTTGGTGACTAAAAAAAATATTATATTTATATCAGCCATTCCACGTAAATGTCACGCAAGTCACGCATGTTTCATGTCACACAAGTCATAAACAAGGGTATAGATCAAAACCGAGAAAATATTGGAAACTAATCCAATACTTGATCAAGTAAATCAATCATCTGTACCCTGACATGTGACTCGTAAGACACAGCATGCGTGACTCGCGTAACACAAGTGTGGAATGGCTGATATAATTATTTTATTTTGGGGGGCGGGGGAGGGTTGCAAATTTACTTCTCAATTCAAAACATTCTTTCTGCTCAGTTTTAAAAAGCTCGATTAAAAAGTCTTCATAGTTTGACTTCAGGTGAAGAAATTCTTACATCATTGCAGAAAGTAATTAACTTTCATGTAACAGCAATCCACTATACAGTTGTACCTTTTCACCGACATTTTAATACGGTTGATAACCCAATTTCCATTTTAACTTGAGTGATTACCTCAATGGGTTCTACGTCATGCGCAATAGCGACGAGTTGAGCTTTCTTGGACTCTATGAGACAAGTGACAGTGTTGACTCCAGACATGATGCGAGCGGTCCGTTTGGTGGGAACCTCCTCCTTGCCCTTGACACGGTCCTCGGCCCGGGCCCTGAGCCGGGCCTTCTTCTCCTGCTTGGTTTCGGGTCTGTACTTGTTCATCAGGCGGAACAGCTGTGTGGCTGAGAACAGACAAGATGCACTTTTGTTTCAGTATTGATTATCAATTCTACAGACCGACCACTTGCACCTTTCAGTACCACACTCAGTGTATCGCATGCAAGGGTGAGGGAGTTTTGTTGCAGTGTTGCTGAGAGGCTTGAGAAACATTTAGTACACAATGCCTATGAGGTATTTCATTAAAGTGATAGGCTAACATTGTGGAGCTTCAATTAAAAAATTGTCAAATATTGATATCTGAAATACATAGTGTTCATATGGACAAATAAACACCATAGAATAAAAAAGTTTGTAAAGTTACACTGCCAATGGCAAGTTATGCATGAATAAACAATTAAAACTCCGGGCGAGTTTAAATAGCATACGTGTACACACAGTAAGTCTATGGGAGAAAATGGGCAGGTGAATCCGATCGACTTACGATTTTCACTTTTTTAAAGCACTAAATAATCATTTTGAAATACAATTTTTTCAGGGCGTCATTTTTAGACCTTATCAAAGACAATGGTAGCACGGGGAATCATGTAGCTCAGATTTTTTTTAACTGTGGCAAATGTTAGCCAATACCTTTAAGTGAGTACCACTAATTGTAATTGATTATAATTTATAATGAAAAGTTTTTAAAACTATGGTAAATGTTAGTCAATACCTCTAAAATCTATTTTACACAATATGTTGTAGTATTTGATTCCACAGCATTTATGTTATTTTTTTCTTCTCTTCAAGACTATAAAAATTTCACATTTGGATAATGGAAGTGTCCAGGTTTTTATTCTATAAGGTCATGTATAGGGCAATGTATTGTTTGAGAACCCCCGACCCCCCACCTCCTATCCCTAACAAAACAGGATATTTGCATATCATAAACACAAAATGCAGTAATTTCATGATCACTCAAAATAAATACAGCAGTTTTGGAGAACTGACAAGTCCACCTGAATAAATAAAACAACAAATAAATAAATTCACGGCAGCCAGTGCTAATAGAGTCTCAGTGAATGGTTGAGTAAAATCACTTTATCATCTAGCAAATACTCAGCAAGCATCATGGACTCTGCATTACAAGAACTGGCAGGAATGTGATTTAGTATCTAGTAAAGTTGCCTTAATTATTAGTTCAACAAGCCTGCTTGTCCAGGTAAGAACAATTTGGGCCTTAGGGTGGAGCAAATGCGCATGTCACTAGCCCATTAGGGCAAATTGTTTTAAAGGGAAAGTTTATTTTTGCTCCCAATACATCAATGAAATTCAGGTGAAAATAAACTCAAGACAGGTAATTAACAACTGACAAACAAATGCAGTTATATCCTTGCCAAGTATGTAAGATGAACGATTCTGTGAAAAAAAGGGTTTCCTGATCGTTGCTGTCCATGTATTGTCTTGCACCACAGCCTTAAACCGCAACTTTGCTGAGAGGAATTTTGATTTATATTGGGTGACTTTCAATTTCCTCCTAAAAATTAATTAGGGCAAGTTGTTGCTCCCTCGGGCAAAAAAGAAAAATCTTTAGTCGAACCCTCAGCCCAGTTCAGAGTTAGCTTCCTGTGGTTCTTTGTTTACCTGTTTGGCGATCCAGAGCTTGAGAGAACTGGTTGATGGAAGGAGGGACCTTCAGGCGCTGGTACAGGACAGCCTTCTGACGTTGAAGTCGGACATACTTGGGCCACAGGACAAAGCGGGACAGGTCCCGTTTTGGTTGGATATCATTGCCTGCATAGTGAAGATAATGGACCCAAAATTAGCATCAAAGTCAATTAAAAAATTAAAATCTTTCATTTCAATATATATTGGATATCTAAAACAGACATGCAATGATCAGTGTGCAGTACCAGAACGAAACATACGTACTCTCAATTCTGCTCAGTTTTAAAAAGCTCGATTACAGACTTCATTCTTGAGTCAGGTGAAGAAATTCGGTAACATCACAGCAGAAAGAAAGCAGATCTCCATCAAAACATTACAAGTATTTGTAACACTGAAAACAGCAAGAGCTCCAAAGACCTTGCAGCTGCGCATGTGAGTCAGAGTGATGGTAATAATGTATATGAGTTACAGTAGATGCAAACACTACACCCACTCATTCCCACATTTCACCCGTGATTTGCTTAATTAGCAGGAATACTTAAATCTGAGCTTTAATACATCGTCTCTTGCTCTCAGTTTCATTTCAGAGTGATCCCGAAAATGATCCTCACTGCTAGGTTTAGTTTTTTTATCAACCATGCATTCAACTTGTAAAGTAGAAAATATGAACTACACCATAAATGTCGGATGAGTACAAATGACAGATGACGTACACACTCCAGTCATAAAACTTACCAATGCCATAATTCCTTGGCCTCTTCTCAAACAGAGGATTGACCACCTTCTTGGGTGGGGCCTTCTTGGCAGAGAAGGGGGTGGGGGCCACCTTCTTCCCCTTGGCTTTCTTGACTTTCGGCTGTGAGGTGTAAGAAACAAAATGTAAAACTGAACGTGAAAGTTTGTTATGTGCTAATGCTTATACCGGTATTCTTTTATGGTTATAAACCTACAGTACTAGCTGAAAATTCTTCTACACGATTACCTTATTCATTCAGCACGAGCAGCGTGCCTGCACTCACGGCTCTGAATGAAGTTAGCAATAAACACAGTGTTGCATGGTTGATGCAAGGAATACCACGGAACATTGTTAGTCGCGGCAATCCTTGCACCAACTTTGTTCAATTCAGAACTGCAAGTGCTGCTAAGCATTGCTAGTTAGTGCAGCGTGAAGACCTGGCATCGTGTACGGAAAACACCGCTGAGCACCTGTGTTTTAGCCAATATTTTTGTCCAAAATGTGTTATATTCATCAAATTAAAGGCAAGGTTCACCCTGACATCAAGTTGGTTTTAATAAAACTTAAACTTCAATGAAGAAAACGGACAGACACCGTCGGTCTATGTAAGTACATGTACAATAGCAATTCTAAATACCATTCAAAATCATTCTGGGCATGTTCTTAGTACCAGCTCTCGCTGATTCTTGTTCATTTGATGAAAATAATGTAAATTTTGGCCAAAAATTTCAGCCACAAACAGAGTGGTCAGTGATTGTTTCATACACGACGGTTTTCACGCTGAGCTAATGGTGCATACGGCGGTGCGCATGCGCACTCACTGTGCTCGGAACGAAGTTAGCGCAAGGATTGCAGCGACAAACGTTCGTGGTATTCCCTGCATCCACACTAACGAGTGTTGATCGCTAACTTCATTCAGAGCGGATGAGTGCTCGCGCACCACTTATGCACTGCTACTTAGCATGCTTTAGCGTGCGCAATGTGAAGACCGTTCGGGTACGAAACAGTTTCAGTCATCACCACTCTATGAAGTTGTGGGCAACATTTTTGTCCAAAATGTATGTTATTTTCATCAAATGAATTAGAGCTGGTATGTAAGCATGGTAAGAACACGCCCAGAAATTGATTTTGAATGGTATTTAACACGTCATTGGCGATTGCAGATACCTTACAGCTCTCAGCAGACTTCGTTCACCAACGATTTTTGCAGTTTGGAGTTGGTAGACTCTATATTTGTACGAAGTTGAAGACGAAAATCTGATGAAATTTCTGTTTTTGCACGTGCAAACAGAAACAGCACAGTAAAGTATGATTACACATTTAGGGACAGTGATTTTCCGTTTCAAGAAAAGGCCTTTTCCGTTTCCAAAAATCTGGAATTCCTTTTCAGCTTGTCTGAAAAATTGAAATTCCGTTTTACCATAGACTTTGTACACATGAAAACAATTATAATTCCGTTTACATAAAACTTGAAACAAATATTTCTCGCTGTTTCTGTATTTTTGTGTCAACTTTTTCTAATTTTTGTTCTGAGTTTTGTATTTTTTCCTTTCAAAAAGTAAAAATTTGGAGAAAAAAGAGGTTTTCTGTGATTTTCCATTTGAAAACTCAATTTCCGTTTCAAGTTGTGATTTCCGGAAATTCCGTCCGTTTTCCGTTAGGCCAAATAAAAAAAAACACGTTTCTCGTCCCGCCCGCCAGAGATTTTGGGGCCGCTTTGAAATTTATTTTTATTTTTTAATTTTCAACAAACTTAGAAAAAAAAAGTTAAAAAAGAAGTCAAAATGCCAAAATTCCATTGGGATATCTGATGACATAAACACACTCTTCCACACCAACACAGTGATGGTTTATATGGCCTTGCCTGGGGCAATTGAATTGGCTGTCAAGTCACCCAGGTGCTTGGTCAAGCGTATGTTGCCCATAGACTGGAACTCTGGCTTGGTATACATGACCTGATGACTGATGAAATTTTTTCCCCCTTGTTTTACTTTTTTTCTAGTCAGTGTATTGTCCAGTAGATGGTATGGCATGGCATGTCAGACTCAGATGACAAATTCTATACCCCTTGCAGTAGGGTCTACTACATGGATCCTGGGTGTTACTGTTATGACCCATGTCATCTCCCCTTTCTTTTTGAAGTGTAGATAGTAGGCCTATGGCTTGTTTGGTACATGCCCTTTGTTTCCTTTTTGTCTCTTTTTTTTACAGTATTTGTGCTAGTAAAAACATATTGTATATGTTCACTTACTACAATATGTTCATTATTTTGATGATTCGTTTGATTTGGAACGTACATGAAAATGCTAAAAAATTCAGATGGCGGCCATCTTGAAAAATAAAAAATAAAAATAAAAAGCCCCTCTTTTTCATTTATTTCAAAAACTCGGACGAGAAACATATATTTTTTTTACTTGGCCTTATCGCGGAAAATCACTGTCCCTACACATTTTTGGAAAATTATTTCACCACGCCTGGGATACCAACTATCGAGGCCAACTTTCACATTTGCAATGGAGATGGCTATGCCCACGCATGGTATTACCGGACACTATTGTATTACCGGACGCGCGGGATTACGCGTATCGAATGTGCGAGTCGAGTGGGGTGATCAAGAAATGTATGACGCATCGTAAGAACACAAATAACTTAGATAATTTAACGTTACACATCTACGACAAATAAATGCATTTTTCATGAAATAATCCAAGTTCTGAG
>JZLH01S0036877.1:4916-7416 GCA_001188425.1 Eucidaris tribuloides
GTTTGTGTGTACACGTGAATGTAATTGTGTAGGCCTGCAGTACTACTGTATGGTGTATGTAGCTAACTATGGGTCACAGATTCATGGTACGTTATCAGTCAGTCTCCTGCATGCTGTCCGTATTGCACATGCCCCAATTTAATAATTAGTTGTCATCCAAGCAAAATGATTAGATAGCGGTGCGGTAGTTACGGAATGGACTAGTGTATGGCAACACAGTTGAAAGCATCAACCAAATGTCTACATCAGCAATGATCATGCAGTTCATAGCACTATAGCACAGTGCAGCCAGCGATACTGTACATTCCACATGGTCAGTCAGCCCTTCATGAAAGAATTCCAACTATTTCACATCTTGTGTAGATTTCAGCTGGGAGGAATTCCAACTATTTCACATCTTGTGTAGATTTTGGCTGGGAGGAATTCCAAATATTTCACATCTTGTATAGATTTCAGCTGCGAGGAATTCCAATTATTTTACATCTTGTGGAGGAATTCCACTTATTTCACATCTTGTGTAGATTTCAGCAGCAATGAGAGATACATGTCCACCTGCAAAAGTGTAAGAAGAAATGAAATAGGTCAAAGGTCATATGTTGGTGATTCATATCTCCATTGCACATGTATGATTAAAAGTATACATCATACACTGAAATCAGTGGGTAATATACTGTATTCTTAGTATACTGTACACATAGATACTGCACATCATGAAACGAACACAAAATAAAACATGAAGAATTTGAAGATCTCCAGTAATTTGATTTGTGTATTGTTTTCTGTGCAACAGAAAGTTTGTATTAGAAGTCAAGTTTACTTTTCTCAGCTGCTCAAATATCTTGCTACAGTGTACTCCCGTTATAACGAACACTGTTATAAAAAAATTCCTGTTACAAGGAGGTAAAAATTCAGGTCCTAAGTTTATTATCTATATACTGTACCTTTATACACTTTGACTGTTTGGATATAACGAAATTTTCAATACAACGCAAGAAAACTGCCGGTCCCGAGGACTTCGTTAGAACAAGTGTCGCCTGTATCACTCCCAGATTAATGACATGTACCAAAATGTTTCTATTTTGGATAAATTAATAGAAACGTGGAGAGAAATAAATGTAGCATGTGGTACATATACAAATGAGTTGCATACTTGTATTTAGTACTCACAGAGGTGCAATATGATAATTTTGTACAATGTATATTGATTGTGGTACACAGAATAGATAGTACTGCCTGCAGATATCTCCTCTGGGTATTCTACCATGGTAAATTGAGTCCTTGGAAAAATCAATATATTTGCCTAATTATATTCCCCAATAATGTAATGTGTAGTAGCTACAAAATAAACTACAGATGAAAAGAAAAAAATAAGAGATTTCTGAAAAATGAAATTAACTTCTTCATGTATGATTACAAAATGACAACTTAAAGGAAAATGACATGATTGGGGGTAGTCCTCAACTTGGGCTGAAACTACTCTAGAATCGAGTAAACTATGCAAGGATTCTTGTGTGAAAATCTTGTAGTCAAACGTTGACACATTCTAAAATAAATGTCAATATCCCTCGTAGCAATGAAACCTACTGTGTGGCTCTCTATGGGACCTATTTTTATCGTGCCCTGATAAAATTAAAATACTTGTATGTTCCTGCTTCATTCTCCTTAAGTAAACAAATTAGAGACAAATCCTCCCAGGTGGGTGATCCACTCTAGCTAGTGTATATTAAGTATATATTTCAACTCATTTGGTTCTTGAGGCATTTTCAAGTATTCCCAATCATGTCACTAACCTTTAATACATTATACTGTACATACTGCAAACCAAACTATTGTACAGCATAACCCTGTTCATCAGGAGCGGAGATTTCATGTGATGAGTGGGGGGGGGGGGGGGTCGAAAACCTGGAAAGTGAGATAAAAATACCCTCGGCCAGGGTAAAAAACTGCCCCGAGGATACATATTTCACTAGAAAGTGGAGAGTTTGACTTTGAAGTCCCCTCCCCCCACATTAATAAAGCTTTAAAATCTATTTCAATCATATTTATATTTTGAATAGGTTTTCTGTTAATGAAAGCTATCAAAAATGGTCACAAAATCAAAAAAATATACCGGTGAATTTTAAATAGAACCCCTCCCCTCCCCCAAAAATGAGAGAGGGATACATCCCCCCTAGGGATCACCACCCATGCTGTTCACAAAATTACTAATTGCTCATTGACCCTACAAGGTTAATTGCATTCCACAGAAATCATGTGATTGACACATTGTCTGTTTCAATGGTATGCCTCCAATTAGTTAATAAGGTAATTACACAGTTGGAGTGAAACGGTAGTGACATCATTGGGAGAAGTAAACACCTGGATATAGTATACCACTACCAGATACATCCAGGTTAATTGGGATTGTCTTGAATTCATTTACATGAGGAGAAACAAGCACTCATTTAACATGCAGTTTAAGCAAAGTCTGACACAGATAGAAAATGAGAGTCTGCTTTCA
>JZLH01S0036877.1:12416-16069 GCA_001188425.1 Eucidaris tribuloides
TCGGCACTTGTGATCCGCACGTTTCAGTTCTGCTCCGTAAGCACTGACTTTTATGTGTGCGCATTATGTCTATACACATATATTTTTGCTTATAGCTATCAAATTTCAGTATCGATATTTACTGATACACTGGGTGTGTTTGCTAATGATCAAGATATACACTGAAAAATTTATACCAATAGTGTGATCGATCGATTAATAGAATTGGTTGATTGACTAGTCTAGTCCAAGTCATTTTTGTTTTTACTTACTGTTTGAAATTTACATTCAAACCCCAATAAAGAAAAGTCTGAGTGATCATGAGTGCTAATACTTTGCACAGGGCATACCACAAATATATTCTAAATATATAGCAAATAAATTATCCAGGGTATTGGTACACTTTAATGCAAAGTGACCAATCCCAGTAGAAACTTGTAAATACATTTTTAGATTTGACCTCATTTGACCTTTGACCCCCAAATATATTGAGGGCCCTGTAAGGCATCTACCATCCAAGTACAAGGGCTAATGGTTGCAATGTTAGCAATCCCAGTAGAAACTTGCAGATAGTTTTATACATATATTTGACATTACTTGACCTTTGACCTACATATGCGACCTTTGACCACACGTAACATTGAGGTCCCCCTATACTCCAAGTTAAAAATGGAGACTTGGTTAGAAAGGTACCAACCCAAGCAAAAACTTGTAGGTAAATTTCAATATTTGACCTCATATGACCAAGTATCGCTTGTCATGTGAAACTGTGTTGCTTGCTCGTATGCATGATTGCATTTAGGTTACTTCCTTTTTTTAATTTCATGTCTGACAAAATCCTTCACATTCTTCCATGACCTGTATCTCAAGGTATCTTCCTTTTCCAAACACATCTCCAGTTGAACCTTTCCAGGTAACTTGTTTTGCATAATTGATTGCTGAAAGTGTCGATATACAGCATCCTTTTCTGCTGTACTCCACGGAACATGCTTCTGCTGTTTCTTCTGCTTTCTTTGTCCTTTCATGTCCTCTGTGACTGATGATACCTCTGCTTCTTGCAACTCTTCACTGGTTGGTTCTGGCTGTTCATCACCTGGTGGTGGATCACCACTTTCAATCTTTGGAGTGGTTGCTGCCATGTGAGAAGCAGAACACATGTCAAAGGTCATTGGAAGACATTGGGCACCATATTCATCATGTTCGTCTTGGTTTATTTGTTCTTTCGGGGACTTCATGACAAACATCAGCTCCTCAACTTCCATCTGTTCACTGCTGGTTTCTAGCCGTTTCTCACCTGGAAGTGGCTCGCCCTTTATCCTTTTTAGATTGGTCGCTGCCATGTGAGAAGCAGAACACATGTCAAAGGTCATTGGTAGGCATTGGGCTCCATCTAAATCATCATGTTCTTCCTGGTTTATTTGTCCGTTTGGGCCCTCTATGACTGGCATCAGCTCAACTGCAGGTGACATGCCCCTTTTCCTCTTTACATTGTTTGCTGCCATGTCAGAAGCAACTATCGTATCAGAGGTTTGTTGTATACATTGGGCTCCATCTTTATCATCTGTTTCTTCATTTTCTTCTTCACTTTCTGTAGATACTGCAAAATTCACAGAAAGAGACAAAATACTTTAATTGATAAGAATTGACGAACTGGAAACTCCAGAAAGACTATTAGATCTTTCTCAATTTTCAGATATTTTTTTCAATATAGTAAATAGGTGCATATGTGCAATGCTGGTCATTATAAGTTTTTTTTATTTTTTTTACAGGGATTAGTCTGTTAAAACCACAAACTAACATTTTGGAGCTTCAAATTAAAAAAATGTCAAAACTGTGACATATGAGCGAAATAGTAGTGTTCAAAAGGACAAATAAGCACCCTAGAATACAAAAGTTTGGAAAGTTATGCTGCCACTGGCAAGATATGCATGAATAAACAATTTGCATTCGGGTGGAGGATAAAATAGCCTAGATCTGCACACAGTAAGTCTATGGGATGAAATGAGCAGGTGAATCCGGTCAATTTGAGTGCTTGTAGATTTGTCATTTACTTTAATAGCACTAATCATCATTTTGAAATACAATTTTTTCAGGGCTTCATTTTTAGACCGTATCAAAGACACTTAGAGCATGGAGAATTGTGCAGTTTTTGTACAATCTGGTAAATGTTGGTTTAACTCTTCAAATGTAAAGGAAAGAACATGTGGGGAAGTCTCTATACATGTAGTAGTAGTAGTAGTAATCCAGGTTTTAAATCCGGTTTAGTCCCCGAGCTACGGGAGTGGCCGGATTCACCTCGCACTCACAGAAATCACCCTCCCGCCACTTTACTCTATTTGGCGCATCCTCCTCCCTCAAAACAACCCTCCTACTTTCCTCCACCACCTGCTTCTTCCATGTCTTCTTCGGTCGCCCCCTTCCCCTCTGACCAGCCACCTCAAACTCAAGCGCCCTTCTCAAAACATGATCAACATCCCTCAACACATGTCCATACCAATGTACTCTGTTCGCCTTCGCCATCTCATCCACCGTCTCTTCCAAACCCAACATCTGCATCACACCTCAGTCTTCTTCCTGTCCATCAGCTTCACATCACACATCGCTCTCACCATTGCTCTCTCAGTCTTTCTCAGAATCCCCGTCTCATTATCACTCAAACACCACATTTCACTCCCATACAACATCGCCTATCTCACACAACTCCTATAAACTAATCCTTTCATCTTCAGAGGAAACCTTTTCCCATATAACTGTCTGCATTCCCTAAACTTCACCCATTCAAATCTTGCCCTTGCTGTCACAGCTGCCCTGCACCCTCCACTCACACTCACCCTGTCCCCCAAGTATGAAAACTCTTTCACTGTTTCCACCTCGTCACACAACTTTTCAATATGTTCCACCATCTCTCCTGGTCCTTTTTCATATTTTCCACACACAAAATCTCTTGCCAACCTCGGGGTCACTCTCTTCATCGTTGTGCATCTCCCATGAATCCATTTCCCACATTTTCCACACAACACTGAATTTGCCCTTACTCTCTTTCCACACATGCCACATGGGTCTACCTTACTCACTGATACTTCTTCTGCTCCACTCACCATCATTTTCGTCTTTAAAAGGTTTACCTTCAAACCCTTGCTCTCAAAAGCCATCTTCCACTTCCAGCACTTTTCCCTCATTCCCTACGTCTCACTCACCAAAACCAAATCATCAGCATACAGCATCTCGGTCATCAAACCTTCTCTTGCATTCTCTGTAATATCTCACACTCAATCACAATTGCAACTAGAGCAATTCGGCTGCGCGCAGCCGATGGGGTATGCCTCCGCACCCCCGTCCAATTCTAAACTTTGAATGTATGGGGCATTGTAACCTTTGACCGTTCAACTCTGAAATTTTATTTATGCCCCATAATAGATACTTCACTCAAATTACATCAATATTTGATAAGCTGTTCTCAAGTTATCGTGGTAAAGATATTAAGTATGGGTCCTCATGACCTTTGATCCTTTAGCCCCAAAATATGATCAGTTCATTGGTACCTTATAACACTTACATGTACTTCACCCAAGTTACATCAATATCCGGTAAGCCGTTCTCATGTTACCGTGGTAAAGACACGAAGTATGGAGCATTGTGACCTTCGACCTTTGACCTTTTAACCCTGAAATCTG
>JZLH01S0036891.1:3575-15466 GCA_001188425.1 Eucidaris tribuloides
TTTAGGACAAAGTTCATTGACCTTTGACCTTTGACCCCTGACGGATTTGTCCCAAAATCTAATCAATTCATCCTTGCCTAGTGGTCTACCCTTGGTCCAAATATCATTAAAATCCCTCCTGCGGTACCTCAGTAATCTTGTTCACAAGAAAGTGTGGACGCACGGACCCACGGACCCACGGACGTACGGACGTACGGACGTACGGACGTACGGACGGACAACCCGAAAACATAATGCCTCCGGCTCCCTTACGGGGCGGAGGCATAAAAAAAGTAAGCCTATACTGTACAACAGCAACAAGTCACAAACCTTGTAGCCTTTATTTTTAATGGGATTTATCTCAAAATCAAATAGGGGTACTACTAACATGCAGAAAAGAACAGATATTTAAAACTACAAATTTGGGCACAGAAATTGCAAATGGCTAAGAACAAACTAAATATTCTGCAGAGTGGAATGAAAGTGTCTTCTTATGAAAAACTGAAACTACGCTTCCACCAAAGTGGGTTGGTTTTAGTTTATAGAAAGGTACAAAGCAAAAGGAGAGAATGAGAAACACAAAAGGGGAAGAAAAGTAAAGGATACAAAAGAAGTGCTGTACAGGAAGAAAGGAAGAACACAGAACAAATGTGGGAAGAAAGAAACGGACACACAAATACAGCAACAAAAATCAGAGAAAAAACTGCCACTAATACATAATTCTGACCAAAAATATTGCATTCCCCTCTCTGTATTTATTGTTACAAACTAAGTTATTTCTCCATGATCCTTCGATATTACAAGATGGTGCACTGTACATGTAGCTGTACATTCCTAGACATTTCTGCATTTTTGAAGTAAACAGGAAGAAAATGAAAACTGCAGAAAAAATTTGCAATAGTGAATTTTACTCATCCCCCAAAGGATACTGTATGTAGCACACACTGTACAACTGTGTCAACACTGCAAATGGTTCACTCAACTTTACAGGCGGGAACAGGCTGGGGGAGCCGAGAGGGGAGGGGGTTCTCCCAGTCCCCCACTCTCCTCTTCAAACCATAACATAAACCACAAAATAGGAAGAGAGAACATATCCCCCCCCCTTCCCCCAAGGTAAACCAGCTGTAACATTTGCACCCTTCCATCCGGAGGCACAGTTGTACCTTCCCTATCCCCCTCCCTGATAAACTGATCCTTAATCTGCCCCAATTTACTATCGATGTGAACGCACTTTACCAATCACTGTACTTGTATTTGTCTCAAGGTTTTGTAAGAACGTTCATAACATCCCCAGCTCGCGAATTATTTCTCCTGAACAGAAGTATGAATGTTCTCTCGTGAGGACAATCACATTATGCGACAGGATCGCGACTGCTGTCCGTGCAGTGTTGACGGTGCCAGTAAATTTTCATAATGTTAGCTTGGCGGTGATATTATTGGAGCTGAGATGCCTTAGGCAATGAGAGGCATCTTGGGTAAGATGCTAATAATGAAGACGCAGCTCTACAGTCGGGATCTGTTGCACAGGTTGTTACGATTATAGGATATGGGTATCACTGAGTCAATGTGGCATGATGATGCAAATGTGATGATACACAAATAGAATGTTGGTTTATTGCGCAACCACACCGATGCACCAACCAGGAATAACGAGGATGATATTCACTTGACCTCAAGGTCAAGATAAATGTTGGTAGTAGAGTGGATTAAAGTGTTTTGTGAAGTAATGACACATGATCTTCAGTTAATTACATGGAGATTTGAAGTAAATATTCATACTGGTAAGGGGCAGAAAATTCATGTTATCAGGCATGGGTCAATAAAATGAATAATGAAGTACAGGTTAGTACAAAACAGTGCGTTCGGCCAGTCTATCTTCGCACGGGTGGTTTTTTCCGCCGAGTTTTTTACCGGTTTTTTTCCGCTTTTCGGTAAGAAACCTGGAAAAAAAAACCTCTAAGTGTTTATTTTTTGTTTATTGTATTCAAGATTTTTATTTATAAGACTATCATAACTATAATAAAACAGCTACAGGTCCTTTTTTTTTTTTGGTTCTCCGCCTCGTTTTGGTATGAAACTTCTAACCAATATCATTGTTGATTCCCTCCTATTCATGCGTCAACTAATTCTCCAATGCAAACTACATGTAACTTGTTACTCATTGATTGCTTACTATAATGTAGCTCAGTTTATTAGATGCGATGGAAAAACAGTCAAATAATTAGCCCTGTGCCTGCGGCTGGAAAAACTAAATTTTCTTTTTGGGGGCTACTTTCATGTTTCCAGATACCTTTTTGTATAAAACACCTAAAGATGGCCAAATTTAAGGGGGCCTCTTCTGCGCAATTTCAGGCTCTCACCATTTTCAGGTGTCCAGGCGAAATCGCCCCGCAGCCCAAGTGTATTTTTCCTGCCTGGTGTAAGCTGTTTGTGCCAGCACACTTAAATTGGTCACTTTTGTCCAGTAAGTTTGAGAGAATGCTTTGATGCAACCTATAATATCACTATACCGTGCTATGTGTTGTGCAGACTAGCACTCTCAAAGTATGCCCTGAATGAATATAAAGTGCAAGTTTTAGTATTTGGCGATTTGTTTTCTTTTTATTCTGAAAGGTTTTATGCCCAAAAGTCATATCTACACCAATATTCAGATTCTGAATGCCTTTACGTTTTTTTTTTTTTATTAGTTAATTGAAATACCGGGGTGGGGCGGGGGGGAGGGAGGGGCGTGTGCGCTGAGTTTTTGACTTTATTTAACATGTAGCAGTCCAGAGAGGTAATGAGGTTGTTAAGGTTAGCCAGATTATACCTCATCAGAAGATCAGAGTCCTTCTCGCTCCTGCATGAGGTATTAATTCAGGAGTGGGAACCTGACGCCACTTGTTAACCTTGTGATGGCTACATGTATCAAAATAAAAATTCCAAAATCTCGGTTGTCCCCCACACCCCCCCCCCCCCCCCCCCCGCCCCCCCCCCCCCCCCCCTCGCCAAGACTTTGTCATTAATTAATTTTATAAAGACATTGCAGATCTGTTATTGGGTGTGATTGACTGGTGTGCTGGCATAAACCTTTTCAAAAAAAATTTCCCCAAACTAAACTTGTGCTTTAAATATCGAAAACAAGTAATATTGTAGTTAACATATATGCTAAGTGGATGCTAAAGATGTGTTCAGTTGCTTTTAGGAAAATATAATTATACCATAATGATGAATAATAAACAATGAATAAATAGAGTTTAAGACATTTATGCAATACTTTACATGAGAAAGATCCAAGCTAGCTCATGTACATCCCAGTATACACTGCTTATGTGCCCTTTATTAGAGATCGTTTGGAAGGATAATTATTTTATTCAAAATATTAATTTCTTGGATTTAGATGTGGCAAGTAGGTTTTTTTCTTGTTGTCTGTTTTTGCAGTTATATTTGTTTGTAATGTTACTATGTCTCCTAAAATGACTGGATTTCATATCATTTATTGGGCCTGGAATATTGTTTGGAGGTTTTTTCCAGTTTTTTCCAGTTTTTTCCGGTAAAAACCGGAAAAAAGGGGCCGGGTTTCTTCAGTTTTTTCCGCCCGCCTGTCCCAGAAAAACAACTATGTTTTCTTCGGAGAAACGCCAACCCTGGTACAAACACATACTGTACATGCCATATATTTTCGCAATTTCATTGCATTTACTTTCTACAGAAATATATTAGGAAGTGAAAATTTTCATGTGCGTTAAGTCGCGAAATTCGCGAAAATAAAACCACCGCAAAATATTCAGCGTACACAGTAGGCCCAACTGTAATTCATCACAAACGAAACAAATACCTTTCATTCATTAAAACAAATACTGTATAAACTTACAGCAGGCCTACTCTAGAATACGGAGACATATGTACTTGATACAGTAATATTTGGAGTTTCATTTGACATAATACAGGTCTGTAAATTTTTGAGTAGATTACTGTATAAAGTACATTAATAACTTTATTGCAAAGTAGATTATGCATGTTTCAAAACAAATCTCTTGGTGGGACTATGAGAATTTGAATGTTCTATTGCAACTGTTTTGGAGGTACAGTTTTGGTATAACTTTTAGCAAGGATCATGAATTTAATTGACTCATGATCAAATACGACAATTCCACAAAATTTGAAGAAAAAAATGAAACAGAGCACTATAGAGCATAATCCTTTGTTCCGCTACATGGGGATTTCTGGGTAAAAGGGCCAGGATTTTGTGGTCACATCTATCTTCAGCTGTGGTTTGACCTACAAGTTTCCGAGTAAAAAGGTCCCCAAGCCCTTGGGTCTGGTGTCAAGGGGAGAAGGGAACAAGACATTCAATCTAGGATGATGGTGAGTGATGTCATGCTATCATAACATCACCATACACACCCTGTTTGACCACAACTTGGTAGATACTTGGCAAAGACAAACTAATGTGAGGGAGAGTGGGAGACTGTTGTCAAACACATCCATCTAATTACCAAAAAGCTGAAGATAGGTTTAAGAAATGGTCTTTATTATTGTTTCAGTATGATTCTGTATGAGTCTACACAGCCAAGTATCCCAGAAACTGATGTCATTATTGAATCACACACTGGGTGTACTACATGCACATGTATGTCATATTTACTGGAAAGATGAAGAAGATTCAGAAGATGTTTATTTTTAATATTACTCACACATAAATGGGGGAGGTTGTACTTTAAAACAAAAATGAAATAATCTAACAAAGATCAACTCTTCATACAAGGTACGGGGGGGGGGGGGAGTTTAATCATCTTAATCATCTTCTTGAAAATCAAAATCTATGCATCACTGAGTCTGCACAGTAAACCTACTACAGTACAAATACATAATTTATTTCATACTACATGTACATGTACATGTAGGCTACATGTATGTGAGAAATGTTTGCAACAAGTATGATAAAAAAATGAAACTTATACAAATACTGAATCCTGTAACAATTCTACACTAAAATACTTGGCATTATTTGTTTATCCATAATATTTCACATGTTTTATGAGTGTATTTGTTTTATATCTTTGTAACACAGAGATTCTGATGTTTTAGGCATTCTATTTGTACATGTAATTCCAGAAAAGGAACATAATCTTAGTAGTTATCATAAACAATAAAACAGAGAGAAAAGGAGACTTGTAACACAGAACCAATGATATTTGTGTGATCTATTTCAATGAGGTTGAAGTTCACAATGGTACTGCTTGATATTTTGTGGTACAAAAATCTATCATCAATCCTTCAAAAATTAAGAACGAAAGTGAAAAGTGATCCACACAAAACCTCCATAAATCAAGTTATATTGCTGACCAGTTATTTAATACTCCTCTTAATCATCAGATTTCCACCTAACAAACAATGCAATCCACATGGTAGTCAATTTAATGGACTAAACCGCTAATGAGAGTGCATTCCATTGTTCTAGTGTCACCTTTTTTCATTGATGAAATTCCTGGGTAGAAATGATCCCTCCCAAATTGGTCACAAATCATATTTATCACTCAATACATGAGAGTGACCATAATTTATTAACCTGTCCCCACCACTACCACCTAGACTATAATCATGTTATAACTCCCAGATTTGGGGAATTGATGGCCATGGGTTCAGAACCTTTTTGATACTGGGTGTCAGAAATCCCATTAAATGGGAAACAGGTTTTATAATAATCCTATCAAATGCCAGGAAGTGTGAGGTACATGTGTAGGGGAGGCCAGGGAGGGGAAGGCAGAAGGGGGGGGGGGGGACCACATAACTGTGGTGTGAAATATGGAAATCTGAAGTGCTACATTGAATGAAATTGAAGAGTTTGGTTGTAAACGTAAATTCTTTTCATACGCAGGAAAGTGACACATACATCTATCATCACATTTAATGTGAGTATGTGACAGACTTATTTACTGTATGACGGGATCATCATCTAGCAAAACCAAACACTTGGTGGTAAATATCAAAATTCAGATAATTGCAGTATTAGATCATGGACCTAAGTACACTTTTACATGCTACATTTTCATATTTCACATCAAACATGAACAATTACAAGGAAAGTTAATGACAATTTCAAATCTTGATTGTATGCAGTATTTAACTGGTGTTTTGTTTCTTTCAAGCCAGTTTCTACAAAATGTGAATTGCTATCAAGCACCAGGTTTTTCTAGATTGGGTCACATTTGATCAGGATTGGGGGTGAATTTTCTCCCTTTCCCCTTTCCTTCTCCCTCATGATCATGAGTCCACTATCCTTCTTTATACTAGATCTGTTTCTCCTTCATCTGAGAAGAGGTTCATAAAACTCAAGACACATGTTTATAGCCAGGATGCAGCTGTGACTCATTGTGTTTTAGTGATACTGGAGGTTGAAGTTGAGAACCTGAAATGAGGCTGCTTTTCACAGAAATTTGTGAAACTATTCCATTTTTATGACCCAACCAGAATGGTTTGCTCCCCATCATGCTTCCATTAACCTACAGTGTGACTGACCTAAAGGTCTACATCTGTAGTCTACTCCCCAGTAACAAAGTGGTGTACTTTAGGTCATGTTCATGACTTCATGCTCTGCATGCCAAGAGCTCTTCTAGTAAAGGAAATCATTTCTTAAAATAAGTTAAATGAAACAACAAGAGCCCCGGGGGGCACGACGCTCACTTGAAGTTTCGCAAACTCTCTATGGTGCCCATAGAAAAAACATCAGTTACATAGTTTTGGCCCTTGGAACCTGATACAAGATCTATAGGCACCAACATAGCCAAATGAACAAGTTGGAAAACTTTGCATCCCCTTGCCATATAGCTGATTTTACCAAGTTAAATCAAATTCTAACATCCGTTTCTATAAAAACAAGGCACGCCCTAGTATCTTAACATTTGACCTTTGACCTACTTATGTGACCTTGACCCCAATTTAACATTGAGGTCACCATACATGTAACATCTACCATTCAAGTTAGTCACAAATGGGCCAATACCAACCAAAGAAGAAACTTCCAGGCTAATTTATCATTTGACTTCATTTGACCTTTGACCTACATATGTGACCTTTGACCCCCAAATAACATTGACGGTCCCTGTACGCACCTACCACCCAAGTTTGGTTACAAATGGACTTGTGGTTAGAAAGTTACCTAGTTTGGGCCCTTATGGGCCCTGACCCCTGGGCCCCCAGGGGGTCTGGTGTACATTTCCAAGAAACCCTCTATTCCCTCCCCCTCAGGATCATTCCCACCAAGTTTGATTTAAATCCATTGATGTGAATGTGAATTATTCCATAGGGGGCCTACCCCCAAATTTTTGCCCCCCCCCCCTTAGGGGCCAAATGGGCCAACCTGGGCATTGTCATGAGGACATTAATTCAGCACATATAGAGGTATCTACACACAAAGTGCATTAACTATACTATTTCTGGATCTAGAGAAGAAGATGTTTGAAAACTACCTACTTTTGGCCCTTTAGGGCCCTGCCCCTGGGCCCTAGGCGGGCCAGGTGTACTATTTGAGGACCCTTGAATCCCACCCCTAGGACCATTTTCCTTGCAATGATTGCGGCCAAATCCAATCACGCATTTTGAAGAAGAAGCTGAAAATGCAGTAAAAGTTTACTAACGACGCACGACGAACGACGAACGACGGACAAAAAGCGATCGCAATAGCTCACTTGAGCCTTTGGCTCAGGTGAGCTAAAAATGGTATTGTATGAACTTTGAAAGTGAGTGTGTTATAATGGGAAAATGATTACACTGCATTGATAATACTCTATTTTTTCACTATAGGCCCTATTCTCTCAATACCTCCTTGCTTCTAAACATTTTTTTTTTTTTGTCTTTTGCATTTCTTCATTGTAGGATCTTCTGTATGTAAACTGTTACCATCCATGTCAATTCATCTCAGACAAAGATCTATAATTTTCCATACATTTTGCTGTTCTCTCTGCATAGAATCATGGCGATACTGCAGCATCCTCCAGAAATGTATATAATGTAATTTGTTTGACAAAGACCAGTTAAAAGCATCATAATTTAACAATGTTCCCAGTTTTAAAAATCTGAACTTCATAAGCTTCCATGTTATGAGTAACTCTGATAAGATCTTTCACATGAAGCTTTGAAGAAAATTGTACCATAAAACGATAATTTAGTGCTTTAAAACCGAGACTGAATTTACTTGCCGTTGACCCAAGACAACAAATCAATCCCCTATTAATAGCTATAATCCATCTTCAAAGAACAGGCCACGATAAACAATTTACTTTGGAAAATAATATTACCATGACTTCCATTCAAATTTCTTCAGTGGCTTGATAAAACAAAAATGACAAACGCTGCATCAGGCGACCCCTTCCATCAGATTGGGATATTTTGGGCGTCCTGCTCCCCAATTTGTATTTTCTTGACAAGGTCATCTGCTAAGGTCACCACCATGGAGAGAATGGCCTCTGGGGTACAATCCATCTCGAGTCTTATTTCTACGGCAACCCTCAATGTAGATTAAGATCCAAGGAGTTTCTTTCCAGTTTTATTGATGTATCGTTTCATCAAAATGGACATTAATTTTTAACTTCTCCATTTTGCAGCATATCTTTGTTCAAAAGAATGAGTAAATAGTAAATGCATGCTTTATCACTCATTGTAATACGTGTATGTAATTTATAAACCGGTTTTCAAACTACATCCAGGTGTATACTATTTTTCAAATATTGTTTGGTTCACAGGGAAACAATCATGATGAAGGAGGAATTTGATAATCTTTTAGAAAATTAAATGTGACAGCTATAAAACAGTGCAATATATTATATAGACTAAGATTTATTTCTTTTTCTGTAAAAATACTGGGTCACTGTGAAGGTTCCTCTGTGGAAACTGCATATTGTAACAAAATCTACAGTCATGCTTTCAGCAAGCCCTTTGTAAACTAAAAGGACAATGTACCCGTGCCAAATAACTTAGAACTTTTAAACACTCTAGTACCATTAATGACAGGTAACTTCATCAAAATTACACATATATAAATTAGCAAGTAATGGCAACACCATTTTCTTGATTGTGTTTTATTTATTTATTTTTCATTTATTTATTTATTTATTCTCATTTATTAATTAATTAATCAATTAATTTATTTTTTTTTATTTCATTATTATTATTTTGTATTTATTTATTTATTTTTTCTATTATTACTATTATTATTAATTATTTATTTATTTATTTATTTATTATTTTATTTTTTTTTATTTTTATTTTTTTTTTGGGGGGGGGGGCTTTTGATTTAAATATAGTACTGTAGGGAAAGGCAATATCATACGGGCATACTTGTAAATACCTACAGGGAGAAGTATAACTACCACCTTTATGAGGTGGGACATGATCATGTGCATGAAATACCTTGACTCATCACGTAACTTCATCACTGGGCCCGGCTGTCACAGAAAAAATCTCTCTCTCTCTCTCTCTCTTCATCACCAAGCATTTCAGACTTGAATACATCACAACACAACAGAGTTTAAACTGATCCTACACTCTCTGGAAGTTAATATACCCATTGTTCAAAGCAGTGTATGGAGGTAGAAGAGACTTGGTAAATTATATGCATCAAAAAGTGTGCCATGCAGTGCGTGCCCCATGCACCCGCACAGGTACAACAATGGACCTCTATAGTTTACATTTTAGTTGGAAAAATTTTTCACAATAGATGTGAATTGTTATTGCACACAAGCGGGCAAAGAGAAAATTAGACATGGGTGATGGGGTATTAGCAGTGATGGTTATCTACACAGTACCACGCACTTGACAACGGGACAACTTGTGCAGAGGAGGTTCCAGATTTGAATTGTTGTTGTGTATCCCCAGTTCCACTTACAGTTTTTGTATACGTTTCTCCATGAAAATGAAGTACACAAGTTGTGTGTAACTTTGTGCATCTCACTCAAGAAAATTATTAAATTAATTACATACATTTGCATACAAAATAAATCAAGGGTTATTTACAATGACTGTAACAATTTTGTTTTACAATGTAATCTTTAGGAAAATTGTAAAAAAATTGATGTTCTTTTTAATCTTTCCAATTTTTCTCAAACTTTCACTTGTCAAGAGCTATTCCTCTTACTTTTGTTTTAGTTAATTCCTTTTCTTTTTTCAAACTGAAATTCCCTTACGGCTAAATGATACTCATTTTTGACGTTCAGAATTGGGTCATTAATCATCCAAGGGATCATGTACCAATTGAATGGGTTGGTGGGGACTGGGGAGGTGTAGGGGGATAGGAATATCCTTAAAAACACAAAGTCAGGAGGGCCAACTTCACATTCAATATGAATTTCATCCCCTCAACCTGATTGGACAAGCATTACAAATACCACTCAGTCACTACCCAATTGGTAGTCGGGTGTCGTATGTCAGAAACGGAGTAAATGTAAAAATGCTTGATCTAATACTCGACCCTAATGTCTAGGATTATGATTTACAGGTTGATAACATGTACATGTATCCGTAGTCCAAGAAATAATTACTCCATAAAATTCTTGGGTGCAGGTTCTCTGGTACAGCTTTAACTTGGTTGTATTTCTTGGCCTAGTGACCTCATATTTTTACAGCGAGAACACCCTGAGGCTTATTGGTTGGAATAAGAAAACATTTTTATTTTCCTAATTTATTGCTGGGAGGTGGGGGAAAGGAGCAGGTTAAGGATAAATCCATTCAAGAACCTTTCCATTCTCGTCAATAACTGGTATAGAACTTGAAGTAGTAATATATTAAGTAATTTCAGTTGTCATATTAAAGGTTAGTGACATCATTGGGAACACTTGAAAATGCCTCAAGAAACAAATGAGTTGCAATGTATACCAATTATACACTAGCTGGAGTGGATCTTCCAGCTAGAAGGATTTGTCTGTAATTTGTTTACTTTAAGGAGAATCAAGCATGAACATACTCGTATTTTATTTTTTTCCGGGATGATAAAAATAAGACCCATAGAAAGCCACACGGCAGGTTTGCCTGCCACGAGGGACAATAGACATTAGTTATTCTAGAATGAGTCAATGTTTGACTACAAGATTTTCACAGGATAATCCTAGCATAGTTTACTTGATTCTAGAGTAGTTTCAGCCCAAGTTGAGGACTACCCCGAATCATGTTATTTACCTTTAAGTACGCTATGTAAGATCATGGACCAGTCTGTGGCGCACACACTCACACACACACACACACACGCACAAAAACACATACACATAAACAAAGCAAAACAGAACAACAATGCAAAACACAACAAATCAGAACAGACCCAATCAAAACATACATGTGGTGTTTGAAGGTTTGAAAGCATAATGTGTGTGACACCACATTACTTGAAATTGTGACATTTGATTGAGAAATTCAGCAGGAAATGGGTTTCAGTATTTCCATGTTCATAAAGTAGAACATCACTTTAAGCCCACTGCCATTTGAAAAAGTCACCGTTTACAAGTTTGACCAAGGGGTTGCTAAATCTGTAAGCCATTCAGGACACACTGCTTTCAGAAGGGCCTCTGCATTTTTCAAACACCTTTACCTTTCAACACTTTTCTTAAAATTCTGTTAGTTGGTTCGCGAGGCGTCAATGGAATTCCAGGTCTGCGATAACATCAACAATCTCGCTTCCTTTCTGTCAACAAAAAGCTGGGACCTCATTGGACAATGGCCGCTGTGACGGCTATTATTTGATTTTTGTTCCGTTGACCTTTACCTCAGCGTAATGCACAATTGCGATGTGTCATTAATAGGTGCCCAAGCAATCAGAACTGAAATTTGTAAAATTCACTCATGACAATAAAGTTATTTTTGCAGCTTATTATTGGTAAGAGTATCTTGAATACAACTGGAATGATAATTGCTTTAATGTTGGTTTGATTATCTCACTATTTTTG
>JZLH01S0036891.1:19288-30376 GCA_001188425.1 Eucidaris tribuloides
CCCTGTAACCGGGCCGTATAGAACATGGAAAGAAGTGGTATGCGACCTGCGGATAATAAAGGATTCTTAATTAATCAGCGGGAAATTCCGGATATCCGATCAACCGTTCGGATATCAACATCGGATATCCGGATATTCAAATATCCGACATGTGGCAGTATTAATCATTATTAGAATTTCATGATTTTTTTTTGCATGGCATTGACCCCAACTTGACGTTCATTTGTCATTCTAAAGGGTTACTGTCTTGGTAAAATGAAATAGCACCCTCTAATTCCAGAGATCTTTTCAATTCTGGCAATATGGTAAAATTCACTATGAACAGTCCCTTTTTTTTTTTTTTGAATATCACTATCAAAATTCTCATTTTCTTTAATGCTTGCGCCTAAGGAAGAAAAAACACTTTTGGAAACAGCGCTGAATTAAAGGCACTGTATAACAATGTTTCCATATAAAAAAAAATGTGGGCTACATGATTCCCCCTGCTAGTAATGTCTTTGATAAGGTCTAAAAATGAAGCCCTGAAAAAATTACAGTTCAGAATGATCATGAAGTGCTTTAAAAGAGTAAAAATCATTGTGAGACCATTCCAGTTTTTCCCCATAGACTGCTGTGTTGCAGATTTTTCTATCGGCCGAGAATAATTCATGTACTTACTTTTATCTGTACATATTTCACCAGTGACAGCATAACTGTCTGAACTTTTGTATTCTAGGGTGTTTATTTGTGTATTCAAACACTGTCAGATATGTCAGATAGCAAAGTTGGACAATTTTTTAAACGGGTCTGCCACGATGTTATAGTGTCTTTAAACCGCAGGTGAAAATCTTGCTACCGCGAAAGGGGTCTTAGCTACGTATGTCAAGTAGTCATGGACTAATCCTTGGTATCATTAATGAACAAATTACATTATCAAAAAAGAAAACATATCATTATTGAAGAAAATGTATCATTAATGAAGAAATCATGTCATTAATAAGGAAACTGTATTATTAATGAGAAAATTGTTATCATTAATGAAAAAGAATTAATGAAGAAAATATACCTGGTTAGTTAACCTCCATTTTCATTGTAAAGATTCAAAATATACTAAGGAGTAGCAGAAGCTTTTTTACAAAATTATGTCCACAGACAAGATGGAAATCAATTTGTTCATCAACCCTCCATTTTCAAACATTGTTGAAGCTTCTTTACGAGGTTCATAATTTCCTTCATCATTTCTTTTCAACCAACCATATCATTGGCTGAGTGCACATTAAACAAATTACCCTGTGAATTTGATTACTCACTGGCAGTGAGGAGCCGAAAAAAGGGACATTACCGAGCAAAGCCCATGTTCAAGTGCCTTTGGGGAATCGATGTGAATGAAATATTACATCCGCCAGTTTTGAACCCGGTAAATGCAAAACCGGCCCTAGCAACAACTAATGCATCAATTCACAGTCCTGGGCGAAAGTAGAACATTCATAATGCAGTGCTCAATGCCATCAAGGTCTTCATGAAGTACAGTATAATGATTATTATGTTGTTTACTACCTCCCCCCCCCTCTCTGTCATGTTCATTTTAACCCCAGGGAGGGGGTGGGGGTGGGGAACAGAATAAGTACCGTAGAACATTTATAATGCAGTGCTCAGTGCCATCAGGATTTTCATGATATACATGTACAGTATAGGCCTAATGATTATCATGGTGTGTCCTACCCCCCCCCCAGTCATGTTCTAACCCCAGGGTGGGGGTGGAGGTGGGGAGCAGTTACCTATTCTGAGGTGAGGATCATTAATTATACAGTGATGCCATCAGGCCTCTCATGAATGTGGTATTCTACCATCTTCTTCTCATCACCCTTATTATGTTTATTCTTATCATGGGAAGGGAGCTGGGGAGCAGTTACATTTTCGGGGGGGTGGAGATAAAATTTCCATTACAGTAATTGTCATGTTCTACTGTCCCGTCCTTATCACCCTCATGTTTATTCTTACCCTGGGGTGGAGCGAGGATGGAGGTGGAGGTGGGGAGTAGTTACATGTTCTGCCGTGGAAAGCAATAATAATAATACAGTGATGTCATTAGGGTTTTCATGAAATACATGTACAGTATACTACTTATACAAGTGTTTTGGCTATAATTTACCATTGCTTTTTTGAGCTTGTCACATCTCAAAGTGTGACACGAAAATGTATTTTTTTTTTTAACAAGGCCTATACAGTCCAGGATTTACAGTGAAATGCTTTATTATTTACGAACTTGGAAATTATTTATTTGACACCTGCTGTGATTTGCAGGTAGATTCCAAAATATCTTGTGCTGCTATTCACTTTCACTTACTATCCCTTGTTGTTACATTAGAACACTACATTCATGTTCCAGAGCATGTTGGCATCCCGGGCAAACAGCCAAGTCTGTTCACAACTGCATGTTAATAATTGTCCATGAAGATAAATCAGCCATATAAATCATGTGAAAATAGCCTTTATTGGTGCTTAATTTGTCAGAACTGACTGGGGGTTTGCCCCGAGACCTTACTCAAATTAAATCTTTACTTTCAAGCAGACCCTCGGGATTGTGCATGTTTGCCAGTCATCTAATTTGATGGAAAATCGTCATGCTTCATGCTTACTCTATCACTCAAGAAATTGCTCATTGATATTTGAATCACTGTCCTATTTGATACACAATATATTTTAAGTAACATTTTCCCAAGATGATTACAAAGGAGTAAGTTTTGTCATATTTTCTGGGTGACTGTTGGGAATAAAGAAATCTAATGTCATTCAGGACAGAGTAAAACAATGATCTAAGTGAAATTGACAGCCAAGGACAATGAGTGGATTGTTGGAAACTTTTAAATTCCCAGGATTGTGGTGTATCGATACCACTGAATGAAAGATTGAAAGAAACTACTGTAGCACATTCATCTTGCAGAATAATAGTAACATGAATGAGCTACTGTATCACATTTTGATATTAGTCTTGCCTTCACACTGAGCAACAGTGCTCTCAACATTATCTTGGGTTTTAGTTGGCCTTTGTTTTATAAACCTTTAATTTACGATTAATCCAAATCATAAACCAGGCCTATTCCTAGTCCCAACCCCTGACTCTAATCTTAAAACTTAACATGAATCATAACCTCAAATATAGACCAAATACAGGTACATTAAATGATCAGTTACCATGGTGATGCTGTATCATTCTCCCTCTCTCTTGTTGCCAACTGTTTTATTTTAAGAAAACTTTTATAGTACTTTTCACATTGTCTCATATTTTTGGTTAAATGTGTATTATTTCTGAGCAGTTTATTGTATTTTCAGTCTAAAAATTAGACTAACTAGCAGATGCTTAGACTCCCTTCAGGGAAATAACAAGGCATCTCGAGCAACTCTCTCTAGACCACATGACTGCCAAAGTCAGGGTCAAAGGTCAAAGGTCCCATTGTGTACAGTCTTTCTGTCATGTTCAAGGTCATGGGTCAAATTAGCCTTCAGGGGTAATTGGTAATAGATGTGAAACATAAATTTGTCAGTGTTTTCATTTAGATGTTGAAAAGTTGTTCTACATTTTGTAGGCAGGTACTTGGAGGATACTCAAGTTTTCCAGTTACATTATTTAAATAGGCCTACTCGTAATTCCTAGTTTCTTTCACTTTCAAACAAGTTACGTGGATTGCAAAACCTCCTTGTATACTATATGCAACAACACACACAGTAGTATTTCAGCAAGAATCTATTTATGTCTTCAGCATTTCAAAACAATGTTGATTTCTTTTGGCCCATTATTAAATCTTTGCAAATCAATGAATGTAAGAAAAGGGTTTAAGTCCCCCTCTTCCCTTCAAAAAGTGGTATAACTACTGCAGTCTAGTGGTTAAATGTTTGTTGTTGGTTAAAAGTTCACAAGAAATAGTACAATACAACACTTTATATTAAAAATAATCAGTTTGGGGGTTATTTTGTCAAATTTCCCAGATGAGAGAAAGAATAATGAGGTGCCTGTTTGCACAGACTACAAGACAGACACATGTAGCATTATTCTGACAAATCTAATGGGATACATATGGACTGATAAATGACATTGACTAGCATCTATGTCATAAAACCCAAGACTGCCAGTACTTATTTGGGGGTGGGGTAGGGTGTAATTGTACCAGGGAGCGCTCAGTTCTTAGAGTCTGTGGGGTCATCACTCGTCAGTAAAGTCTACCATAAACCATTTTTATACTTGCTGTCTGTGTGGGTTGAATACAGACTTGGTAGTGACTTCATGGAGCTGAAAATAAGACTTTGAGCCTGGTTGAATTTGTTTTCTGCTTACCAATGGTGCAGTAACCATGAGTGGCGAGGGTTTTGTAACTGCAGAATAACAAAATTGCCAGTGTTGTGATAAGGCCACAAGTTCCAAGGCAAGGCTGCCCCAGAACAGTACCTTCCAATAGGGTTTGTACACTGGCCTTGGGTCGAAGCCATTGCCAAGGACTCCAAAAATTGGCCTCAAGGCTGGCCTTGGCACAACACTAAAATTGCACAGTTATTGGTATGGCTTAACTTAAAACGAATTTGTGTATGAACTCAAAACTTTATCAAAATGGGTTATTTTTTAATATGAACTAATCCAAGATGAAAAAAAAAACATCTTGAGTCTTGACACTTTGCCGAAAAAATAAAATGTCACCTACGTGAATCAGTGTGGCTCAGACAAGAATTGGCGAGCGAGCACTGAAAACAAAGCGGGGGAAAAACATCCGAGATTGATGTGATTAATGATGACGATGATGACATCATGCGCTATCGAGGAAATAACACCCCCAGCAAAGTGGGGATTATCCCGTTAAATCGGGGTAATAACTCCCTGTCATGGTTTATACCAGAAGAACAATATCCTGTGAAAGTGTCATTTGGCATAACGTGAGGGAAAAGAAGAGAGAAAAAACAGGGAAAGTCTGGCGGGAGTACGTGAAGCAAATGCACACATGTACTCAAGTTGACAACGTTGATTAGCCATATCATAGATCTGGCAGAGAAACTAGAGTTTCCCAGTTGTGCTGTGAGTAACAGAAAGTCACCACCATGTTTCCTCTATTTTCAGATCCTGTATCAGATTAGCTTTTTTGGATTTGTTTTTTGATTTTTTGCTTTCTTTTGTTTTATGTTTTTTGTTTTGTTTTTCTCCTGGGCTAGTCTGTTGCAGAAGACAGGGTTCCTAGCCAACCAAGAAATCAGGGAGAATCTGAAAAATGACTTCCCCTTTTTCCAAACAGGGAAAAGTCAGGGAATTTAAGAAAAGTCCCTCAAATCAGTGACAAATCAGAGAAGTTTTGTTTGTCTAGTGGTCCATGGACATGAGGCAAAAAATAATCATTACTGTGGTCATCATAAGCAGATTTGGTAGCTATTGAGATGTGGCTGCTAAAATTAATTTGACTAAACTTAATTAAAGGCATGCACCTCCCCCTCCAATGAAATGGTGAAAGCCAACACTGGTGAACACTTGATAAAATACCTGATATCTGTACTGATGGGACTGATAGTGATTGTATGGGTATACACAGTATTTATCCCCTGGCAGACTTTTATCCCCTGGCAGACGAAAATGATGATCAGCTTTCATATCATCCTTGACCTTTACAACCATCAGCTGAGTGTGTTCATCACACAATGAAAAGAGGGGGATTAAAAAAATGAATTCAATTTTGTGGACCTTGTAATTCAAACATACATAGACAAATGACCTAATTTAATCTACAACTGTATTTTGAGTCAAAAACGTACCTACATCATGTACGTGTACGTGTCTGTAGATTATATTTGTAAAGTATTTTACTATTTTCATGACATTTTTAGATCTGACTGATGTACATACATGTATATATATAGTATCCAATCTGTATTCTTTGATACATAACCTATTGCAACACGTCATGAATTTTGTAAGTGGTTGATATTAAAACCCAAGTTTAGTTTTGGGGATTTTTTTTATTTGAAAGCTTTATGCTCAAAAGTCATATCCATTCCCAGCAATAACAGATTCTGAATGTCTTTAGTTTTTTAAAAATTAATTAATGAAAAATCTGGGGGGGGAGGGACCCCCAGATTTTCGACTATATTTTACATTATAGCATCCAAGGGGTTAATAAGGTGATAGGGTTATATGAGTTATACCTCATCTGAAAGATCAGAGTCTGCTCTAAAACTTTCAATAAAAAAAATCCCCAAAACTAAACTTGGGCTTTAATAAGATTGATCAGGATCTAATTAAATTTGTTTGCTGAGCACTAGATTTTGAATCATGGTACATGCATTTGCTATAAAGGTACATGTACATGTACATGTACTGCATTGTGGAGATTTAAAAACAAACAAATGAAAGAAAAAAAATTAACAAAGTACAGAACATTGCTATCTGAACTGTACAATCATGAATGTGTATCAAACATCAACGAAATACAAAAGTTTTAAAATAATGCTTCTACTGTCAAGTTGTCTGTGAAAGAAAATCACTGTGAAGATCACACTATAGATTTATGAGGAAATTTGAGGATGGTAAAACTGGTTGCTGTTAGATTTTCAATTTTTGAAGCATTTAATGATCTTATGAAGTTTTTTTTTCCATTCCAAGAGACACTGATATGATTTAGGACCATGCATCTCAGATTTGTAAAAATATTGTGAGGACAATTTCTGTAATTTAGCACTGTTTACATCTAGATGATCTGTAGAATGTGAATACCCATTTAATGTAAATTGAGTACTTGCTGTGCAATTTTGTTGGAAGGATTTATATTTTTTGAATTTTCAAAAACAAAGAAATATACACTTAAATTAGGTCAACAGATTGCAATGGAGGTTGCAATCAAATGTTATAATACTGCTGTGCAGACAGTGTGTCGCCAAAGAATTCATGGTTACTGGTATTAAGATTACCTGATAGTATTCTTAGTGCTGATATAGAACTCTGATCCAGTCCCGAATTTATCTGAATAATTGGAATAGATTTGGGCAGGGGGGAGTAGACCTTGCATACTTTTGGGTGAGGGAGGGTCTGTTAAAACATTGTCACATTTCAAGAGAAAAATAATTTTTAGAATTGAACCTTTTCTTTTGAATTTCACTCATGAGTATATGTATTTCCTGAATCTTAGTGATGAAAATTTCTATTACAAAAATGCTGTTAAGATAGATTCTTATCATAACAGTAGGTCTTACTTTTTCCTCAAAATTTCACAACAATCTCAAGGAATGAGATTTGGAACTTCATACCATACATGTACATGGACTTGATCAATTGCTAAACTGAAACTGGAACCTCCTTTAAGTATTAAACTGACTTAACAATAATGCCTTTCCAAGAATTTGACCTTGAAGGCTACTACCCCGGATATAGACATTTCTTTCTGACATTGTTGCATTCTTACATTGACAATTGGTTGAAACGGTTGTGGCAGGGATTTTGGAACCATATCACAAAAGAATGTATCATATTTTCTCAAGGCATTCTGCAATGCAATAGAAATGTTCTACATATACGTGTACTCAGTAGATGATGGTACTTATGATTGAGTGTCAGAGTTTCATTTCTCATGCCAACCTTGGATATCAATTCTTTTATGACAGCCCAATAACCAGATATTTTGTATGTAGTATGGACAACATGGTTAGACTAAGTTCTTCCTCAATTAATGAATAGCTTTTTAAAGTACTGTAACATAATTCTTGCTATTCTTCAATACAACACTTCCAGGATCATAATGTTGTGGTTACTTTTATTGCTGTCACCAAGTGTATTTCTGCCAAATTTGGTGCCGTGATTTGTTTGATTTCATGTGCAAACATAGGTATTCTGTCGGTATTAAGTGCTGTACTTTGTCAGTTGGTTTTGCAGAAATCAAGCTACAGTGCGTCTTGTCATAGCAAAACTACACACACATGAAAAAAGAGCAATATCATAAAAATATATGTCTGAAACTTCAAACTGGTACATTTACTGGCAAATTTCTGGATTTATAACGCACTCCAAATTGACTACCCATCCAGAAATGCATGTGTGATGTTTATCAGACCCAGCTTGCACTAAGTCAAATTCTGTATATTTTGTTTATTGTGTACATTTTCAAAGTTGAGACATCTCTGCTGAAAAAGAAATAAACAATTACCCTACGCACATGAGACGTACATTATGTAGGTTTCCTAAATTTATTTGTACAAACTATGTCATGCTGCTTGAAAAATTTGGATGCTGCTTCTCCATACCGAGTCACACCCCTTCCTTCCTCGCCCCTCTCTCCCTACCTTCCCTCCTCATCCCCATCCCCTCTCATTTTCCCCTCCCTCCTCCCCATCTTCTGTTCCCACTCCTATGCATTTTCATCCCCTTCCCTTCTGACCATCTTCCCTTCCCCTTCTCCCTCTCACCTCTTCTACCCCCCTTCTCCCCCTCCTCCCTCTCCCCTCACTTTCTACCCTAGCTCCACTCCACTCCCCTCCCCTTCCTTTCCTCACACACACGTTCAGCCACTTGACCCATGAAGTTTTAGTAAACTTAAAGGAGATATGGTCCTAGGAATCCGGTGGCTCAACTGAGACTTTCTTAGCCTTAGCTCCAAATTTCCTTCAACCAAACTGGCATTTGTCATGTCTCCATGACTCCATATCAAAAGTCATGGTACTTAACGCAAAGCTCTAGCTACAGTTGGTTTTCAAATTTCAAAGCCTAGATGATGTATGAGTAGTCCTGCTGCATAATGTATGTGTCTGCTCTGAAATCTGAAGTAGATTTGAAGCTTTTGCATGTCTGCTGTTTGAACAAAACTTTATCGAGTTTGCTAATATTGTTACACTCAAATGCATACCACATACAACCACCCTATACTATCTATACAGACACATAAATGTACACACACACACACACACACACACACACACACACACACACACACACACACACACACACACACACACACACACACACACACACACACACACACACACACACACACACACACACACACACACACACACACACACACACACACACACACACACACACACACTATTGCATTTCCATATGAGCTCTTTTCAAATTATCTATGAACAGATGTTATTCTGAAAGTGTCACTCTAGTACAGAAAAGCTAACACAGAAATGCATATATGGAACAATGTTAAAGTGATAGGCTAACATTGTGGAGCTTCAATTTAAAAAATTGTCAAACTTTGATATCTGAGCTACATAGTAGTGTTCAAATGGACAAATAAACACCCTAGAATACAAAAGTTTGGAAAGTTACACTGTCAATGGCAAGTTATACATGAATAAACAATAAAACTCAGAGCGAGTTTTATTAAGCTAGGTGTACACACAGTAAGTCTATGGGAGGAAATGGGCAAGTGAATCTGGTCAATTTACGATTTTCACTTTTTTAAAGCACTAAATAATCACTTTGAAATACAATTTTTTCAGGGCTTCATTTTTAGACCTCATCAAAGACACTGGTAGCATGGGGAATCATGTGGCTCGGATTATTTTAACTGTGGTAAATGTTAGCCAATGCCTTTAATTGTGAATATTGCAATGGCTGGGCCAGTGATGGAAAATTCACTTATTTAAACTGTCAATCCTACAACTACTGTATTTATTGCATTTGAAAAGAACCATTCCAATAGCATATGCATTATGCAAATACAATATGCTTTCACCATGAAACCAAAAATATAGGCAACTCTGATGAAAGATTTTCAATCATCGACTAGTACTCTTTATCTTTAGGGATTCTCCCCCCCCCCTCCTTCTGCACAAAGACACTCCCACCCTTCAGGTGTGTAAATACCTCCAGGATCCATGTTTGTCAACATTTATTTAGTGTCCACATCCTGACCAAGTCCCGGGTTGTTGACCCCTCCCAGTAACCCTATCTGACAGGACATGTTTCCTCCCAGGTAACAAATCAATTCCCGTCCTCGCATCAAATCAGCTGAGAAAATCAGCCAGCAATCTAAAGATGGCCTAGGTTATCTCCTATTTCTTCTAAAGATATTCCTTTTTCATATCTAAAGTACATGTCAAATTTTTATCTTCACGTTGTCTATTTCTGACATTAGATTATTTACCGGTGTACCATACCAAAGCCCCCCCCCCCACACACACATACATACTCATACACTTCCATCTTTACGTGGGTAAATATTTCAAGGATCAAATTTTTCCACATTTATTTGGTGTCCACATCCTGAACGTGCTCTGTGTCGTTGACCCCACCCAGTAACCCTATCTGACAGGACACGCTCCTCCCAGGTAACAAATTAATTCTTATCCTCAAATCAAATCAGATAAGAAAATCATCCAACAATCTAAAGATGGCCTAGGTTATCTCCTATCTCTTCTAAAGATATTCATATTTCATATGTTAAGTACATGTCAAATTTTTTATCTCCAAGTTGTCTATATCTGACGTTAAATTATTTGCCAGTGTACAGTACCAAAGTCCACGACCTTAGATAGTATTATAGATAGTTCATGTGTGTTCGCCATAAAGTAAATAGTGCTAGACAAATTGTGCAAGGTATATGTACATGGTGACGTGGTACCATGATTCGATTGAATTTGTTATATCGAGAGGTACATGTATATCCTGTATTTTACGTGATAACGTTTGGCGACTTTCAGCTGAGAGATGTGAAATATTGGTCTGTGCTGGTGGATATTGCATGAACGATGACACGGTGAGTGGAATAGATTTTGGATGTAGATTCCTTCAGCTTGTGCTAAATGTCTGCTTTGATGTGAACTCCAATCCTGGTAGAAAGGTTGTTAACCTGTTGCCTCCGAATTTCCGAAATTCCCATAGAGTACTACATGGCACATATGGTTCACATACCTAACGGGTTAATATCTTTAAGATTAATTGGTTGTGGACAAAGGTACAAACACATTTTTGAGGTGGTTTGAACAGAGACAGTAAAACAGTCAAATGTGCATTTTGTTGATGCATGATTCGTGAGAAAACATGTCAAAGACGAAATTCCAGCAATTGTCACTAGCAGCTACATCTAAGTCAAACCTTTTTGCTGTTTCTGCCATGAAGTGGTTGTACTGGAG
>JZLH01S0036895.1:6248-17390 GCA_001188425.1 Eucidaris tribuloides
ACTTTTTTACTAGGGAAGTAAGGATTCCTTTACATGGATAGCCCGGAGCTAAAGCAACCACGCTAACCACAATTCGATTTTGTCGGGAGTGAATAGGAAGACAGCTGTCCATATTCTTGCACGTATACCGTCACTGACATGAAATGAGTTCATTTGATTTGAGCTCACACGACATGGGTGTTTTCTGCTACCATTTCAAGATTTGGATTTGGATTTCTAGTATAATCTTAATGTCGGTGTACTTCCAGCATATGGACACAAACACATAGAGAGAGTAGGAAAATTGTGTTAAAAGTCCAAAATCAATTAACAGATATGATGAGAAAAAGACAAAGAAAAGAACATCAAGCAACTGTAAAATTAACCTAATCACACCTGCACACCTACACACAGACACACCAAAAGAAGAAACAAAGAAAAGGACAAAGAAAAGAAAATCAAACACCCCCAAATCAAATTTCACACACATAAAGACAAATACACGTGCACTCACATACAGACACCCAACCGTCCCAAAGAATAAAGGGGAAAGTAAAGCAAAACTGTCATACAAACAACAGAAAACAAACAAACATACAGCACAACTAGCCATAAAAAACAATGTCTACCTGTGATTTTACTTATTTTGCGGCCAACCTTAATTAATGTACTTTCAATTAAAAAAAAAGTATACAGTTATATGCAGTATATTATAGATGCCGACACTACTAAATCAGATTTCCATACCAATTCACCTGCTGAATACTAACAGATTTCTCCCGGTCCGGTTTTGCGTTAAAAACTCAAATGTTAAAGCCCAAGTGTAGTTTTTGGGATTTATTTCTATTTTAAAGCTTTATGTCAAAAAGTCACATCCCAGCAATAACAGATTCTGAATGTCTTTAGTTTTTTTTAATTAATTAATATAAAATCTCGGGGGAGGGGGAGCGTCTGCTCTTTCTGATGAGGTATAACTTATATAACCTTAACACCTCATTAACCCTTTGGATGCTATAATGTAAAATATAGTCGAAAATCTCGGGGTCCCCCCCGAGATTTTTCATTGATTAATTATAATAAAATGAAAAGACAAAAAAAGGGTTATATGAGTTATACCTCATCTGAAAGAGCTCAGTCTGCTCTTTCAGAGGAGGTATAACACATGTAACCTTAAAGCCTTTTTAACCCTTTGGATGCTATAACGTAAAATTTCAGGGGAATCCCCCCGAGATTTTTCATTAATTAATTAAAAAAATAAAGACATTCAGAATTTATTATTGCAGGGTTATGACTTTGGGGCATAAAGCTTTAATCAATGATTTCAACAGTGGATGGATGGATCACTTGCCTGAAATATATTTACATGACAGTTAGGGGACAAAATCCAACAAATGTAGCAATTCAAATTTATCCATCACAAATTTCAATGTCATGTACTATCTAAGAAAAATACTTTACATGTTATACATGTAATATGTATGTTAATTTTTTGGTATGTGTACATGATAAGTTTATGCAAATTTGTGTGTAATTTTATGCTTGGTCCATTACACGTTATCACATGACTGGCAGCAGGCAACACAAGTTCTGTGGAAACTCCATTTTGAACAAGAATTTAATGCAAACAATGCAATCATTGCAATGGTTTACGGTTAACCTCGTAAATGGAGATACACTGGAAAAATTGACATGCGAAGCAAAGGTGATAGAGCCCAGGCTTCGTTTAGTTGGAAGCTTTATGCCTAAATGTCATATCAAATCAATAACAGATTCTGAATGCCTTTATTTGTTTTTTATTTTTTGGATTGATTAATGAAAAATAAAATAAATTAATCAAAATCTTGAGGGACCCCCAAGATTTTCAACTATACAATAGCACCCAAAGGGTTTAATAATAAGGTGTTGAAATTACCTGAATTATACCTCATAAGAAAGATTACACTCTGAATCTGATCTACCTGATGATGTATAATTGAGATAATCTTAACACCTTATTAACCCTTTGGATGCTATTATGTAAAATATGGGCGAAAATCTCAGGGGTTCGCCCTTCTTCCAAGATTTTTCATAAATTAATTAAAAAAACTAAGGACATTCAAAATCTGTTATAAATGACCTTTGTGTGTGTGTTGGGGGGGGGGAGGTAATAGTCGTCTCCATGTACAGTCTTTTTTTTATTCTAAATGTTAGTTAAAGCCCAAGTTTGGCGATTTTCTTTATTTGAAAGGTTTATGCCCAAAGGTCATATCACACCAGTAACAGATTCTGAATGTCTTTAGTTTTTTTTTTTAGATTAATTAATGAAAATCTCATGGTACATGTAACCCCGCCCCAAGATTTTTGACTATATTTTACATTATACAGTGTCCAAATGGTTAATAAGATGTTAAGGTTATCTGAATTATACCTCAGAAAGAGCAGACTCTCATCTTTCTGATGAGGTATAATTCAGATAACCGTATTAACCCTTTGGACGCCATAATGTCAAATAAAGTTGAAAATCTCGGGGGTACCCCCCCCCCAACGATTTTTCATTCATTAATTTACACAAAATTAAACACATTCAGAATCTGTTATTGGTGTGACATGACCTTTGGGCATAAACCTTTCAAATAAACGAAGAAAAATCGCCAAACTGAACTTGGGCTTGAAGTTAAGATTTGTATGGCTACATGTATGCATGTAATAATTGAGATAGACAAGTTCTCATCTTGTTCATTTATCCAGACAATTTTGTTTTGTAACAACTGCAATACATTTCATAAAATGTTATACAACTGTTCACTTTGTTTTCATTAGTTCGTGATTGTGAAGTACTTACTGTATTAAGTGTGGATAATTGTAGGGACGGTGATTTTCTGTTTACCATGTTTACCGGTAAATCATAATAAAAATTTGTTTTGATTCTTTACTTTTCAGTTGAAAATTCATGGAATTCACCTTTGCAAAACAAAATTCACGTTTTTGCTGTCTACATTTTCTGTGATAAAATGTAATTTCCATTTTGAGATCAAGTTGAAATGGAATTACAGGTTTTCAGAAATGGACCAGACCATTTTTTTTGAAGCGGAAAATCAGTGTCTCTATCTCTATAATTGATGTGAAAACTCATTAATAATGCAGATCGTGATGTGACGGTGACCTGATTTATGCTGTATGCTATGTTATACAGGGAAACCTCATTACAATGAGGACCTAAAACCATGACAATAACCTTATTAATGTTTCCCACTATATCAGGGTACAAAAACAAATATCTTGCAGTCACCTTGTTGTAAGAGGATTTTAAGTGTATTCAACCTCTTTGTAATGGGGTTCCACTGTATTTGTTTGTTTTGAACTTTTGAGTGTATACATGACATGTTGCTTCTGCTTGGTCAGCAACTTCTTCAGTTCCACTGCACTGTCTGTGTATTTGCAAGAGATGTGTCCCTTCCCATATACTGACAACCTCTGCACAATTGCACTGCATTTGAATGATCATGTGATTCACCATGATTCATTACAAATCTAAGTCTCATGACTCACTTTAAGTGAGTCTTCATGACTCACATTAAGTGAGTCATTAAGATTCAAGTGCGTCATGAAGACTCACTTGACGTGAGTCACTGGTTTGTCCGTATAACGAAACACCTGAAGGACCATGTGAGTCACCATGACTCATCACAAATAAATCTGAGTCTTCATGACGCACTTGAATCTTAGTGACTCACTTGAAGTGCGTCATGGAGACTCACTTGAAGTGAGTCTTAGAGTAATCAGACTCATTTGTAATGAGTCATGATGACGCACATGGTCCTTCAAGTGTTTCGTTATACGGACAAACCAGTGACTCATCAATCTGAGTCAAATGACACACTTTTTTCTGTGAGTGTACGGGATTAATTTGTGGAAGTTCATTCATTCTCACCGATCACCCAAAACAAAAACAAATCTTATATCATTTTGTTGTGCCACACAACATACCAAAATCTCATATTTTAAGAAGAGAGAGATAGAATACGTCAAATATCAAACAAAATATTCCTCAAGGAGCAATAATTCAGAGTGATTTTTTTTTTCTGATCAAAGATATCAAAATCCTTAACTGGTGGTGTACACCGAAACTTCTGGGAAATAAACTTTTATAAAAAAATCTACAAGTTTTTCAATACGCACAACAAAGACAGATTGTCAGACTTTTAAATGTTATTATATTCATGAGTGGATTTTTGTTCACGTAGATTAATTCATTGTAGCACCGTCTATAAATCTTAAGGCTAGCCGGCCATGCTGCATGAAAGGCTTAACGTACTTATACAACATTCCAGGGAAGAACAGCGAAATAAAAAATGAAAATAAATAGATGATTCGAGACTTGATAATTCTAACGTCCAAAGCCAACCTTCTGCATCCATTTAAATTTTGCGCTGCGCGCTCCGCGTGCGAACAGGTTATGTCAGTTTCCATTTAACGATTGTAGCTTTCCGAGCGCTACTAAAGGCTAAAGGTAAATCGTGTCAATATCAAAATGTTAGTCTAAGTGGAAAGTGTTGATTGCAATAGCATCTTTAATGCACGGGAGTCATAGGAGTTAGTGGCGTTTCCAATGGTGGTCACCCTACCCCCCCCCTCCCCCAAGGTTGATCGTCAAGTTTGAAAAATCAAGGAAAACAAATAAACTAATAATGAAAATAAACAAGAAGGTATAAGTCTGGAGCACATTTCAATAGGATATATCATCTTAAACCCTATCCCATGTTGTGGAGAAAAAAAACAACACTCGCGTTTGGGTAACCTTCACCTGTACATTTTATTCTTTGTTGATACTAAACGACCCGACAAAATTTAATACGTGCATAAAATGTGCCACCGAAACAAAAGTTTGAATTTAGATTTGAATGCACTTATTTTATTTGGGTTTTTCAAAAATGGGCAAAGATTTTGCCATTGTTTAGTACCTTTATATAAAACAGAATTCTTTTGTTTCAGAATATGGCAAGACAGCATTTTGTTTATTTCGTGTGTTGCATAATTTATAGGAAAACAGTCATCAAAAATTTTAGGTAAGATAGCATTTACATTTTTGTACATAGAGAGACCAATTTTAAATGAGACATTATCAAAACATTTTAAAGAGTTCAAGTCTTTGAATATAGGAGCAGTGTGGGCTATGGCGAGGGATGCAGTGCAGAAATTAACAAATATATGGAAGAGCAGCAGAATCCGACTAAAACTGAAACTGAGACTGCTTCGATCAACTGTCTTTCCTATTGCTACATATGGAAGTGAGTCCTGGTCCATGCAAAAGGCAGACAAGCAGAGGGTGGATGCTTTCGAGATGTGGTGCTACAGGAGGATATTAAGGATTTCATGGACAGAAAGGCGAACCAACATCTGGGTTCTTGAAAAAAATGGAGCTGAGCTCACAATTAGGAAGGACATCAGGAAAAGGAAGCTCCGTTAATTTGGTCATGCTATTCGACACGACGGTTTAGATAAACAAGTGATCATAGGCAAAGTAAATGGAACACGAAGGAGAGGCCGCCCCCCTACATCCTGGCTCAAGGGCATTACCAACATAACAGGGTTAAGTCTGGCGGAGGCAGTGAGGGCAGCACATGACAGAAAGATGTGGCGGAGAATCGTATGGACCACAGCATCGCACCCTGCGACACCTGACTGAGAGAGAGAGAGTGGGCAAGATATTTGGCGTTTGAACAGACGCGAATAGCCCTTTTTTGTAATAAATACAATCGTTGCAACCTACTTGAGCTTGTTCCTTACCACACAATACTACAATAGTTTAAATAGGGCAAGAAGAAGGTATTATACATGAAACATTAAACATAAAGATAGTTTTCTTTGGGAGTATAGAGTGGAGCTTACACATGACACCAATAGACATGCTAATCTTCCCATGGATATTGTTCACATGTTCAGTCCACGCTAGTTTGTCATAAATGGGAATTCAAAGATAAATTGTGCAAATAACCCCATCGATATCCACATTTTGAAAAGTAATTCTAAAGCATTGTGTTGCTTGCTCAAGCGAAATAGCATATATTTTGTCTTATCCATGTTAATTTGCAGGCTATTGGCTTTGAACTAATCACAAACATGCATTAAAGGCATTGTATAACAATGTTTCAAGTTTTACAAATCTGATCTACATGATTCCCCATGCTACCAGTGTCTCTGATACTGTATAAAGATGAAGCCCTGAAAAATTGCAGTTTGCTTTGAAAAAGTGAAAATCATGGAGAGACCATTCCAGCTTTACCCCATAGACTGCTCTTTTGCAAAATTTCCTATCGGCTGAGAATAATTAATTTGCCAATTTGCATCTATACATATTGTTCTAGTGACAGCATAAATGTCCGAACTTTTGTGTTCTGGGGTGTTTATTTGTCCATTCAAACACTGTCAGATATGTCAGATAGCCAAGTTTGACAATTTTTGTAATGGGTCTTCCACAGTGTTATATATCGTCTTTAATTCATTATTTACGCATTATAATATAAACGCATTAGTCATGCCGAGATTTTATAACAATACTCTCATTCAAATTTTCAAATGCCTGACGGCTTGAACCACTTTTGCAAACCTAAAGTTAGCTATGACTGGTCCATAAGATTCAAGTAGGCCTATTTAAAAGCTGTGAGTTGGGTATATTCAAAATCATGCAAATCATGTCCACGGATGGCGCTACAGAATTGCTTAGTAAGATTTTAAGTCGTTGTCATCCACCATTAAAATGCAATACAGAGCATGTTTCCTGCTCTGTGCGCGTACCACACACTATCAATGGAAGAACAGGCCAAATATAATCACCATTAGCAGCAGAGGGCGCTATAGTCTCCCAAATGATCTCTTTAGGTCGCGGCCTAATAATTTATCGGCCCATTGAGATATGTGTTAATTTCATCGACTTAAGCCCCCTTCTTCGACAAATTTGAGATTACTACAGACGTTGATTTTTTAAATGTTTTTTTTCACCAATACAATTCATTTCATCTTATTTTCAATTTACACCCTGTTTGCCGATAAACTTTTTTGCAACGCTCCTTTGTAGTAGAACAGTCCCGATAAACTTTGCCCCCGTAAAGCACTCAGGCAAGAAAGGCCTATGGAGGCATGTCAACAAAATTCTTCCTCCAAATGCTAAAAATAGCCCCAAATCTCACTCCCTAAATCTGCAGATATTGTATTTATCTAAACTGACACTATAGTCCAGTCATTTAATTGCAACAGAATTTTTTTCACCACAATGCATTTCTTTGAGGTCCCCTGAGCACCATACTAAAAGTCCCAAAATTTCCTAATAGGGGAAAGACATCTAATTTGCATAAATTCAAAATGGCCGCCATTAGGCATTTTTTTGTACATATCATGGCACATGGGAACCACAAAAAGTAATTTTTGGTGTCTATGCCCATGTTTCTAAGGTCATGAAATGCAAATATGATATAATCATAAACTGTCAAACATTATGACATGCGTAATTTGCATAAATTTGCATATAAATGAATTCAAAATGGCCGCCATGCAACCCATTAAAGCTTATGTTTAACATAATAAACATTTAAAAGTACATTATTTTGTCTAAGAGGATATTTTTGCGGTGGAAGAATGGATTGTATGATTATTAATAATTTCCCAATCGTTGTCCCTACATGTACACCTAATTTGCATAATCATGCATATGAATTACATATTCAAAATGGCTGACATTTAATCCATCATATCTCGGGACATAAAACGTGTAGAAAAAGTCAATTTTTGTGGCGATACCCATGTTTGTTAGGTCAGGGAATACAATTGTGATATTATTAGTATAATTTCAAGATTCTAATATACATAATTTGCATAAATTTGCATATAAATCCATGCAAAATAGCTGCTATATAGTCTGCCGAGTGCCCATATCTCCAGATTTTAATCTTAGATGGTAATCGTGGTTTCTGTAATATTTTCCTTGTAAGAATTACTGCCATGTAGCTTTTAGGAATATAAGACACTGGAACCTTTCATGAATTTGTACATAAACGTATTGAAATGACTACGATGTATCACACTTAAAGCCCGAGTCTAGTGTTGGTAAATGGTAAAACATGAGATTCTTTGCAATTATGTTTTTAAGATTCAATTCAATAATTCAATTCAATAATTTATTTTCACTTAATAAAAAACAAACAAAGAACATACAATTTCAACATGGAAACACAAGATAACATTACAATACAATAAGACGAATAAAATAACGACTATTAAGTGAAGGGGCCAATGAAAAGGCAAAAAAGCCTTATTTAAAATTAAACCCCTAAAATAAGGCAAAAACATTTGACTAATCCAATACTGTATCATAATTAAAAGAAAAAAAATACAACTTAAGATGGCAAATAAACAAACACACACTTGCATACACACATACATACACACACAGCACACAATGCACAAACCTGACGTGCTGATTAAAAAAAAAACACTATTGTAGAAAAGTACTGCAATCATATACCAGTTTCTGAATAAATATTAAGTAAAAATCGTTTGTACGCTTTTCGGAAACTATTCAGCGTCTTACAATCTTTTATAAATTGTGGTATACTGTTCCAGACCTGAGGACCATGGAAAAAAATGACTTTCTGAAAGAAGAGGTACGAATGTTCGGTAAATGAAAATTATTGGAGTTCCATGTACTATAATTATGAGTTGTATTATTCAGTTTATAGTAGTTGAGAATTGATTCTGGCAATGAATTATTATGGCATAAAAACATATGTATTGCACATTGTAATAAATAAATATCATACACAGTTAAAATAGATAGAGAAGTAAAGATTGGCATTGAATGTGCCCTATAAGGTGAATGTGATATAATTCTCACAGCTCTCTTTTGCAATTTAAACAATCTTTGAATATTTTGTTCACTAGAGTTTGCCAATGCTAGAATGCAATAATTGAAATGGGGTAAAATGAGTGTGTTATACAATAACAATAATAAAGATACACCTTTGATCTAAATTGCTCGTGGTGAAATTTACCATTTTTGAGAAATCACTCAAAATGTAAAATCACTGTTGTTAGGAGGGAACCCCGAGATTTCCGATGGGTAATGTACATACATGTACTGCTAGATACTCTTCTTTAATTTAAGCATCATAATTTCTCACTATAAATAATTTTTAGTAGGTATGATGCTGTTTTCTGATGTCTTGGGTGACAACAGAAAACTTTGTAAGAGATTTACCAGAAATTTGTTTGATTGACCAAACTGTACTTGGGGCTTTAAGCTTATGTTTTCATTTTAAATTCAAGCTGTAGAACGCCTGTACTTTTTATGGAAAAAAAAGTGGTGTGGGCATAGTTGTTCAAGAGTGTTATGTTACTAATGCCCTAGATGTGATAAAAAGTCAGATAAAAATGATTATGGATATGATTTTAAGGAACAGTTGTAAATGTTCTAAGCTCTTACGCATCACAAATGGACGCGGGAATGTGGAAAAGGATAGTTCCCCTATAGTGAGATGGATAAAACGGTAGGGAGGGTACATCAGGAAAAGAGAGAGGGTAGTGATAGGAACAGATATGAATGGGAATTTTCGTGAAGGAAAAAGAGGGAACGAAGATATAATGGAAATTTATGTTACGAAAGAGAGAAATAAAGAAAGGCAGATGGTAGTGGACTTTGTAAAAAAAAAAGAATAATGATTGCAGTGACAAATATCTTCTTTAGAAAGAATGTAGATCACAGATTTAGGTGGGAGGTATGTAAACACAAGTGGACTTATAAGACGTGACTTGAGCGAGATTCTTAGTGGCAAGATGATTGCAGCGTAGTGTGTAGCAAAACAACATCGAATGGTGGTATGTAAAGTGAGCTTGGAATTGGGAGTGAAACAGTTAAGGACATTAATGGTTGAAAGGAAGTGGTAAAAAATAGGAAAGAAAAGTTGCGCACAGTTCCGAGAGAAGGTTTGTAAGGAATTGGATTATAATGGATTAGGAAGAATAGGTGGATGTAGCTGAAGTTGTAAAGAGATAAGGAAGAAAGTTTTCCTGGGTATCATCTAGAAGAAGGAGGGCTACAAAGAAACATGATGATGGAATGAGGACGTAATGGAGACCGTATAGGAGAAGGGCAAAGAAAAAGAGGGATGAGCAGAGAGATCATGAAAGTAAGCAAGCAGGACACGTATCATGAGTTGACGAAAGCAGTGGCAAAAGCCAAGAGTGAGGCATGTGATGATTTATTATGATAAATTTGACACAAAGGAGGAGAAATAATATGTATTGATTAGCTAAACAGTGAGAGAGGAATGGGAGAGACAAGTTGCAGGTGGGTTAATAGGGGATGAAAACGAATATTTTAAGAAAGTGATGAAAGGAAGAAATGGGAGAGGGGGGATAGATGCTACAAACAAATTTAATGAGGACCGAAGTACGACCTATATCAGTAATGAAGAAGTGAGATCGGCAATGAGCAGAACGAAAAATTGATTGTCAGTTTGTCCAGACAACATCAAGGCATGGAAGTGTTTGATTTACCTGGGAGCATGGTTCGTGAAGCTGTTTAATGGGATCTTGGAGAGTGAAAGGATTAGTGATGACTGGCAGAAAAGCATATTATTGCAACTCTGAAAGAATAGAGTGGTGTGCAGAGTTATAGTAATTATAGAAAAATAATGGTGAAGAATCATACGGAAAGAGTTGTGGAAGATAGGGTGACAAAGAAGTGGCAATTTGTGAGGAGGTTTCATGCCATGTAGAAAAACTGTGGACGTAATAATTGCATTGAGGATGTTCATGGAGAAATAGAGAGAGGGGCAACAAGAGCTGCAGTGTATGCTTGTGGATCTCGAAAAGGGCATGATAGGGTGCCAAGAAAGGAATTATGGTGTTGTTGGAGAGAATTGGGGGTAGTATTTGGTGATAGTGCAGGATATGAAGCATATGAGATAGTCACGACGTGTGCAGTACATGAAGGTGTTCATGAATGGTTCAAAATGAGAGTTGGATTGCACCAAGGTTCAGTGTTAATTAGTCCTTGCTTGTTTGCAATGGCGATGGACATGCTGACAAACGATGTGATAATGGAGTCCCCGCAGGCCGTGATGTTCAATGACATTGTGATACGCTTTGAAAGCAGGGAGCAGGTTGGGGATACTTAGAGAGCTTGAAGTA
>JZLH01S0036895.1:18691-29288 GCA_001188425.1 Eucidaris tribuloides
TAATCAGGTCAATAAGGAGCTACTGGGGTCTAACTTCAGACTACATCCCAGTGTGCCTGGTATTGCAGTGTTGTTGTTACCTGCAACAATGTATTTATCAAAGTACACACACGACACGACACACACACACACACACACACACACACACACACACACACACACACACACACACACACACATTAACACAGACACAATCATTGTTACAAAAAACTAAAGCAAACAATATGTGTGTGTAGATCAGGAATTCAAGCATTCGTACTTTATTGGTCCGCAAGTTTTCATCCATTCACCAAAGCCTGTTCTAAAGGTTTACCTTTCTATAGAGACCTCTGTATAAACGTATCCATTAGTGTTTCAACTGTTCAGTAGATATACTAGACCACAAAATATGCTTCCTTCGTTGTGTATCCCCATTGTTCCTTTCTCTCCCCATGCAAAAAGTCATTGGCGTAGATGGTTCCATGTTTGTTGGTGTTTATTTCTATGTTCCGAATCTACTAATCCTTCCGTGGCCTCAAATATTGCTGATTTCTACATGTAGTATTGCCCAATGACGGTATCCCAAACATGTACTTTCTGGAAGATCTCTTCAAATGTGCCATATTGGAGACCACTCAAAAATGTTCTGTTTGAGGTACCGGCACTGTTTGTCATTTTCTACACTTATGAGAGATCAGTAATTATACAGGGTGGCCCAGAAAGAATGCTACACATGCGATCGCTAATTTCTTCAACATCATCTGCAATATGCCATTAATTTATGTTTCAGCGATTAGAACATTCTTTTTTCAAGAATATGATACCATGATCATTGATTTTGAGTTATTCCTTTGGGTCCTGTGCCCCCCCCCCCGGGGGGGGGGGTAGGTCGCTCTCCACACGGCCTGTCTCCCATCCGTGTCCAACAACCTCAGAAATGCACCCTAAACGGCGCAACCTATATAACTAAATTTGCAACCCTAAATGGCGTACCACATCAGAAAAGCTACCCTTAGTGGCGTGACTCCCAGGAAATCCACTTATTCTGATACCCTAAGTGGCGTGAACAGGGAATCCACTAATTTGATACCCTAAGTGGCGTAAACAGTGAAATCAACTAATTTGATACCCCACCCAAGTGTCCCGAAGAGGTTCACTTAACAATTCATAAATAATTCTCCTAATTATCAAATGTTCATGTTGGAGATGTTATTACATCCACAAAAAACTTGCACCCCTAAATGGCGTAATCTATATAACCAAATTAGTATCCCTTAATGGCGTGACATGTGAGAAAAGGCTACCCTAACGCCGAGGGCTGGAAAAGGGACCTTTACGACCTTCTTTTCTGGACGCAGTAGCGTAGCCCCCCCCCCGGGCTGTGGCCATTTTTCCGAGGCAATGTCATTTCCCAAATTTGCCAATTTTTCATCAGCGGCGGTCATCCGAACACCGAGATATTCTCGCGTCTCAGCGTGCCATACCAGACAAACCGCGATGACAATGGACATACAGCTCACATCGTCTTCCTTATCAAAGCGAGGGCATTCATGCCCTTTGTTACGGCATACCATATTCGATGGCACACCGTAACGTGAGAATATTTTGGTGTTCTGATGATCGCTGGAGGTTAAACAAAATAGCAAATCTAGGAAATTACATTGCCTCAGAAAAATAGCCCTAAGATCCAAACACCTCAATCAAAATTAATGATCATGGTATCATTTTGTTGGGAAAAAATGCTCTAACCCATGAAATAATCACAAATTGAATGACTTTGAAGAAATTAACGATCGCATGTGTAGCATTCTTTTTGGGCCACGCTGTACATTATAATGGCCATGTTGATTTTAAAAGCATTTTGCGAATGTAGATAAATTTCACTTGTTTTCCGAAAATTAATTGAATATTCAGAAAGAGACTACAGTGGTCATCAACCGGCCAATTTCGTTTTGAAACAATGCACCGTTTGGACGACAACCTAAATCATGTATTTTTGAGGGACCATTTCACTAGCCTTTCTTCAAACTATTTTGATATAATTAAAATTCGGTGAATCGGGTACTTAAAATATACCAAATTTGTTTCCTACACGTGGTAAATACGTCTAGTCCTATATAATTACGAGTATTCATTTTCCTGCCTACAAAAGAGGATTATATTCATATTCAACAGTCAGAACTGAAATAAAGACAAATGAGTATTGAACGTATTAGTCATCATATCGTCGTTGTTTTTCCGAACTGTAACTTTTGCTGATTTGGGTGTAATTTTTCGATTTTGAGTTTTTTATATATTCGAAATAGTTATAGAATAACGAATCTTCCTGCAAAATTTCAGACTCAGAAAATGTTTCCTTAAAGAGATATTTTAATATTAAAAAATACGAAATGTCCTAAAAACGCAAGATGTGATTTTACGAACTGTAACATTTGATAAGTTTCACTTCGTAAAGTCCGTACTTTGCGTGCGGTCGACGAGAGCACGGGTTTTTACGAAGTGTACTTTTCTGCCGTAGACTCGACAAAGACGTAAAATAGTGGGTCGTTTGATATCGTAATTCGCCCTTTTCTTCGCTTCTTTCATCGTAGAAATCATTTGGAGTAAGTATAAGTTTGAATGTTGTCTTTACCTCACAATATTTACAAAAATATTCATTCAATTTTGTTGATTTATGATGAATAAGTATCAGAATGACTCGATACGATTTTGTTCAGTCCCATGTATATTGATCTGTGTTGGTGGTTTTGCTAAACTGATGAACGTATTACAGATTGCCCCTTTCAGTTTCACAAAGCTTGAGTGATAGGGGTGGTGGAGGAATTTGGTCTGCTGCTGAGAATTTCTCGCGGATAGAGCACACCTCCTAACCCCCCCCCCCCCTCCCCCTCAGCGTCGGCATAACGTTAGCACTTGACAAGATCCCTGTACACAATTAGATCTAAGACAGTCACAGTAACACTAGCAGTAACACAACAGTAACAGTAACAGCAACACTAGATCTAGTTAGTAGGCCTACATGCAAACCGTATATGTAATGGATCCGGAGCAGAGGTGTACAGACCACATTCGCCCAACACTGAAAAAACCCAGCGATTTGTGTACATTGCAAATTGAATGCAATGGTGCAGAAATAATAGCCCCTTTAAAAATTCAGTAAAGTAATCAAGAAAACGGGCTTGTTAAATGTTTAACTTGTTAGTGCTGAATATCAAATCGTATAATGTGTAGGTCATCGGTAACTAGTCAAAGCAATATTTCAGTATGATTTCATAAAAGATGGAATTTCAGAACACATTTTGTGTGCATGATTGAATATTACTTCGTGCACATGAGTTGTCCCTGTCTCTGAGAACACATAGTTCTAGGTCTAATAAGAAATGATTGACCTACATTCAGTTTCACAGTAAGCAGGCAGTATAGCACAAGTTCAGTACAGGGCAGATAATCATGGGGGTGTCCCAGTTGACAGCTTGTTCCACATGTCCACAATTACCACAAGACCAAATTACTGGTTGGATTTTTATTTAATTTTATTTTATTTATTTGTTTTTTGGTAATTGGTAGAAACAAGGCCAGGATGAGTCAAATTTTTGTTGAGTCATTCAGATTTGAATTTATCAATGGATTACAACTGTACTGCCAGAATTTTGTGACTGTCGTTACTGGAAAGGAAATGAAGCTGTTCTTCTGTTATGCCCCTTGCTGCCTCTGGCTTGGTCGGGTCTGTGGTGGGTTGTTGATTGAACGGCAAAAAACTTTTGTAGAGTAGACATTAATTGTACCATGCAAATTACTAAAAAAAAAAATGAAGATGATTAAAATATTGACTGCCTTACTTAATTAGTAGGTCAGTGCTGAAAAGAAAGAAATGTCAATGTGGTTATTGTTTACAAAGAGGTTATCTTCTGTTGCGTCTATTAATCAATGAAAGAACTTATTGTATACTTTTTCAATATTCTGTATTTTGTCATCATAGATCTCCAATTGAACGAGTTGATGATCAGGTAAAACTACCTGTGGCCACAGGGTATGTTCAGTTACTCCTGCTAACAATGGTAAGTGTTAATCTAAATTTATCATGTAAAAGTATATAACCCCCAGAATAAGATAATTAATAAATAAAACAAATACATTGAATTTGATTTAAAAAAGTGATTAGTTTTGAATGATAGAATCGATGTAAAATAAAAAAATGTATTTGAATGTATTTAAAGAGCAAATTGGTATAAAAAAAAAATCAGTGTAGAAATTGTATAAACCTTTCACCGTAAGAAGTAAAAATAAACTTCACATAACTGCAAAAAAAAAAACTGAAGTAAAAAAAAGGAGTAATCTTGGATAATACAGTTACTGTCCGCTTAAAATCTAAGTGAAAATATGGGGGCTTCTTCTACAATGTGTGTCTACACACAGTAGAACAAAGTTATGTGTGTTTGTACTTAAAGCATGACTGCCATTACCATGCATAATCTTTCAACTCTTTCTTACTCTTATGCATACAAAGAAAGAAAGCCACAATTGCATTCTCATTCCCTTTGTCTGCGCCAATGGATTATTTCATTCATTATATGTTTCACTTTTCTTTCAAGATGTCGAAGAAGTAGTAGTCAACTGACACAGAGGCAAGACATGTCGCCTGTCATAAAAAGTGATGTCAAATTCAGGAACATAAAAGGGCCTGCTGTGACAGGCAAGAATAATTAAGGTAATCGAAGAAAAAATATATATATACATGTATTTTCACTCAGTGTAAATTCGATTGTGAAGGGTATCAAACATAAACATTTACTTTCTTAAAAAAATAAGAGCAGAAGGGAAGGGACAAAATGAAGAAAAGGCAGTCGAGAGTATTTAGCCAAAGGACATTTGGCTAATAATCAAAATAATTTCACTTGTATCATTTCACACGTCTTTGTTTTGATAGTTGGTCATCTTCTAAGTAATTTTTTATAAGTAATCTGTAATTACAGGATAGTTCAGTTACCTTATTCACGCAAGATCTTGTCATTTTATAAAGTCGGGACGTCTCTTTAAAACAAGAGTCTTGTACTAATAAAAAAAACACATTTCCATATTTAGCGATGTATCTAGCACTTAGAAAATCAGCTTGTTTGAAAATATTCCTAGTCTGTGTTCAGAACAATTTATGAATATGCAATAATCTCATGCAGATTATTATTCATGGATAAAAACATGCCCAGTGATGAGAACGATAATACTATTGATGCTGACAGGCACACTTTGAATTAGTGATACAATATACAAACTTCCAATGAATCACATGTGGAATCTTGGGGGTTTTTTCGGGGAAAGGGGGGGGGTGAAGGTAGCATCCAAGCTATTTTGGCATTCCAAAGCTAGTTATTACTGTATAGTATATTACTGTTAGTAACTGTAATTGTATTATACTTCACTGTCCTAATGACAAAATTAAAAAAAAACCTTGCAAAAATGTGATATGTTGATGTCATTTATGTCGAGGTTCTGTAATTTATCAATGACTCTTACGTGGATATTTCAGGGGGTTTTGAAGGCAGAATACAAGAAGTAGTTCTCCTGATGGTAGGAGCTTAATGTCTTCAAACAAGGAAAATGTGATTTTGTTGATTTTAGTCGTATCGGGGTTTTGTAAAAGATGTTTATGTTTCTTGTTTCACCTCCTGTAGGAACTTGTTTTATTCACGATGTCAATGATGTAAACTCATCAAGAGCCACAGCCGTGACAACTGACACCCAATCTGGACAAGAAACAACGAATGGCCTCTCTTCAAGGAATAAGCATAATTAATGTATTACAGCAGGGAAAGTAACATGTAATAACACGGAATTGGTGTGTTAATTTATATTGTTTTTTTTATCAATGATTTCATCAGATTTACATCCAATTTTTTTTTCATGCAAGATATGACAATTTTTATGAGCTGTGATAATTGTTTAATCATTTTCAGTTCATATACTAGGTGTTAAAAAAATGGTCAATTTTGATATGTAATAACACAAAAACTATACACCAGATAATACTGACATGAGTATGAGTTATAGCTGAAGAGTGAACATTTTTGTTGGAGGTGGTTTCAATACGATATCTATAATCAGTTTTATGTAATTCATGCTTATTGAAAATGTTCAATAAGCATGAGTTCAGATTTTGCTCAGTATCCAGTCCCCTGTACAAAATTGAGACTGCACAGAAATCAAATGTGAGCCGCTCCGACTGTAGGAGGCAAAAGTCGCAACGGACGAAATCACAGAAAACGCCAAAAACCAACCCATACCACTATTTTGGTGATTTTTTTTATTTCAGTTTTGAAAGTTTGATATCTATTCTATCTAATGTGCGAGTTTCAGGTTTGGATTCGAATTCTAAATACCCCAAAACAGCGATTTTCCAAACCCTTTTCGACGGGTCAAGTTGTCGTTCAAGGGAACGATCGTCCGAAACCGGGTTGCTATGGACAGTGTCACGTGACATCGGCACGCGGCGTATTTCCAGTATCCTACTAGCTTTTTCACAGACAGTATACTTGGTGACTGTATGCGTGAAGATGTAATGCTTTACTTTTTTAATCAAACAACATGAATGAAAATAAATTCGAATAAGCTCAGGAGGGGTACAGCTACTCCGTCCTAACGCTAGTGTAGAATTTCAATTCATTAAACACACTCTTTTTCCCCCTGTAATCAAACGCCCGAGTGCCCCATGCTTTTGACATAGAAATTGTTTAGAATTCTCTGTTTGATTTCGGAATGCTATAGGGAAATTTTAAGAACAAAAATGGGTAATCTCTCTTTCAACAATCCAATGCCGATCACAACACAGATTTATATAAAGTGGACGCTACCGCAGTGAGAGGTGTGAATTTTTTTCGTGCCTCCCTTTTTACATTGGTTTGCATCTCAGAGTTGAGATAATTAAAGAAAGTATTGTATCTTGCTGAAACTGAAAACGGCGAGTGTTCTCTCTTTCAAGTTAGTTTGTTTGCAACTGGTATAGTGGATAATACACAAACAACTATTAAAAAAGAAAACAATAAACCCGGATCTCTGCCAGGCAGTGCTACACGTGTTAATCCCCTGTCTATAGAGAGCGTTTCAAACTCTTTTTGTTGAGGGATGAGAGTTACGTAAGAAGCATAAAAGGGTCTACGAGAAACTTGCATACCCATACTACATAAATTATACATGTACATGGTCTTGTACTTCTATACCAGCAAAACACATGAATAATTAAAAAAAGAACCAGTAGCATACAAGGATTTCATGTATTGCGATGGAAGTATTTTTATTTCTGCTATAGGAAAGGTGGTGTGTTTGAATTATGAAAAAATACAGAAAGCACGATCTTACACAAATTATTATTGGTTTTACGATCTCGCACAACTATTCGTCCTCTGCAATTTTTACATGACTCAAGTGAAAGCTAAAAGTGATGTTCTCTCATAAAACTGGAAACGACAACAAAACTGCCGTAGGTATAATTGCCGCAGCAAATAGCTATACAGTGACATACGGCAAGAACTGGGTTGTAGCGTTAAGTTTACATACGGTGTTTGTGTTTGTTATTCTTTTTAGAATTTTAAGGACATCATCAATATCAAAAACAATGAAAACACTATTTTTCGATAATGAATTATATTAAGAATTAAATTAAAGATTGCTATGATTGTAGCGACACATTTGCGCCGAATGGCTGCAGATTAGCGGTAGTTCCGTTTTACATTGTCACATTCATCATTAAACTTTCCACTGTAATCATTAATAAATTAACTTGACATTTTGCATACAACTGGACAAGAGTACAGTCTGTCACCATGCCAATTTTCACCTTTTTTGATGCTGGTGAAGCACCGGTTGCTAAGGACTTTTTAGGAATTATATCACTAATTCAAGGGCGCATCTGCGCCCGACTGAGTTTGAATTCATGGTGAAACTTTAAACGCCAATTTCTCCGTTAATTTTCTTGGCGCGCTGTCTAAAAATTGAACTTTCGATCGCGTTTTTCGCCCCTTTCCTTTTGCGTATATTTTAAAGGTTAATGACATCATTGGGAACACTTGAAAATGCCTCAAGAACCAAATGAGTTGAAATGTATACCAACTATACACTAGCAGGAGTGGATCTCCCACCTGGGAGGATTTGTCTGTAAATTGTTTACTTAAGGAGAATCAAGCATAAACATAGGAGTATCTTATTCTTTGCCGGGTAGGATAAAAATAAGCCCCATAGAGAGCCACACAGCAGGTTTCCATGCTACTAGTGATATTGACATTGTTTGTTTTAGAATGAGTGAACGTTTGACTACAAGATTTTCACAGGAGAAGCCTTGCATAGTTTACTTGATTCTAGAGTAGTTCAGCCCAAGTTGAGGACTACCCCCAATCATGTCATTTACCTTTAAGTGTTATATATCATTTTAAAGCTAAGAATATGGAGATTTTGAATCAAGCAAAAACAGAAAATGATTTTTTCTCGATATTTGCCTCCTACCGTCGGAGCGGCTCACATATTTTGTAAAGTAGCTTTTGGATATTATAACTGAGATATGTGACTTTGTCATACTTACTAAAATACTACTAGAAATACTTACTAGAATATGATGGCAGAATCAGTTCGAACAACGAATTTGAATTTTGTGTGTGTGTGTGTGTGTGTGTGTGTGTGTGTGTGTGTGTGTGTGTGTGTGTGTGTGTGTGTGTGTGTGTGTGTGTGTGTGTGTGTGTGTGTGTGTGTGTGTGTGTGTGTGTGTGTGTGTGTGTGTGTGTGTGTGTGTGTAGTATGTAGTGTGTGTGTGTGTGTGTGTGTGTGTGTGTGTGTGTGTGTGTGTGTGTGTGTGTGTGTGTGTGTGTGTGTGTTCGTGTATATGTATGTGTGTGATAGCACTGTACAGTACATCCTTTATTTCGGAGCGACAAATGTTTGTGGCCATTTCTACAATTCCACTGAAATACAGGTAGCTGGTAAAACAACTCGATTCATCAGATTTTTTATTTATTTCATTCATAATACATAAGTCAGATAATAGCAAATTTCAAAGCATTTTAACCCTTTTTACCCTCGGGTGAGCACTATTTTCTAGATGAAAAGCAAAAACGTTCGTTCTGTACATTCGCACAGGAGGTCATCTTTAATGTTTACTCTTTCATTTGACTAAATTTCAAGACACCTGACCAAAGACTGTGATTTATGGATTTTTTTGTTCAAACTTTAGAATATTTTTCACACATTTGGCAACTGCTGTTTTTATATTTCGCAGAGTCTGGGGATTGGAATAACACTTGTTTCAAGCTCATACGAATCACTCCTGAGCACCCTATTCGTCGCGGTTTATCGCTTCATAACCGTACAGTACGACCCCTTTGGAACGAAGAATATTGTGGCAACTCCGCGCTGTATCATAGTCTGTGTTTGTAGCTGGGTCTTCACCTACTCCATCTCGACTTTAGTTTTCATCGTCAGGAGCATATATTTACAAATAATTTCAGTACTTATAATCGTCTCAACAGTCATTTACTATCTCGTCTATCACGGGATCACACGGAAAGTGGACCACGGTCCGGGGGACAATCGGCTGATGGAAAACAGACGACTTTTACAAACGTTCACTTTAATCGTTAATTTATGGGACAACAGCGTTCTACCTTTTCTTGGTAGCTATAAGTTACGTATTGATTCTTTATGGATCTTTACTTCGCGTGGGTTGAGTTGGCCATCTCCTTGGTAACATCGGTAAACACTTTTCTGAATCCTTTGATCTATATTTGGCGCTCGCAAGAAATAAGGGTCATTTTCCTCAAGTTTGAATGCAGACGGTGCGCTTTTCCCTCCAATTCTGTAGCTGTAGTTGTCTGAGAGGAGACCAAAGAAACCATTATAACAGGAGCACATGTAGCGATCTTTTCATTGATGAATCACAATAGTAATTGTGGAAGAAACTTTTAAATGTGAACAGGCTAACAATTCCCTCAGTTTAAAAAAAAATGTGCTATAGGCCCTACTAATTATAATCCTCCATGCTCTGAGTGTCTTTGATAAGGTCTTAATATGAAGCCTTGAAAATTTATATTAAAATGATTATTTAATGCTTTTTAAAAGTGAAAATCTATGAGTACTCAGGTTGACCGGATTCTCCATACCCATAGACTTATTGTGTGTATAGATCTAGGCTATTTTATACTCCATCGTAGTGGAAATTGTCCATTCATGCATATATTGCCAGTGGTACCGTAACTTATATTCTATAGACTACTATAGGCTCAGATATCACGGTTTGACAGTTTTTCAAAATGCTCCACAATGTCAGCCTCTTACGCAATTGTAAAGACGTCATCCTCTCAGTAGCACTGGGTCTATTGACCAGAGCACACTGGTATAAGCAATGTTTATGAGTTCAATGGTACGAGTATGTTCATGTTCCATTCATTTTGATTGAGTTAAAAGTGTTGTGAAATAAGTTGCGTTGCACTTTTGATTCGGTTTATATTCGATTAAAAGATTTACTTATAGTAATATAAACGTATTCAGAAATGTTTCATGCTGTCACATGAATATAAGAAAGATGACTCTCGGGTCAGAATTATTCGATTAATCTTTTTCTTTCATCATTCCTGTGATTATA